>UZAN01041946.1:3282-53008 GCA_900618425.1 Echinostoma caproni
TGGGTAGCACGCTTGCGTTCTGCCCATGAAGTCCCGGGTTCGATCCCCAGTCGGGTCGATGGATTCGCACTGCTGATGAGACCCAACCAGGTCGAAACAGCTGTCCAGTGCTTCCGAGCTTTTCAGTTCACGCTTCATTTGCCATATACACGACGAATTGTCATTTGAAACTTAACCAAACCCTCCATTACCCACATGAAATATATATATATATTTATCAAACATATAACAGATCATAATGAGTACAAACATCGAGTAAATCTTTCCCAAACATAAGTCAATGCATTTGTAACATCCAAACAAGATACGTTTGTTCAGACGTTTTTTATTATCTATTCAGTATCTTTGCATACATGCATTCATGTGCGTATATTTGTCAGTGCTGAAGTGTTCCCAACCTAGCTTGCTGTCTCTCACTCTGTCTATTCCATTTGGTCTCTCACTATGACACTGTACATCGTCATGGCGTTAACCAAAAAGCTGATAAATTGTTACGATACCCCCTCCCCTCCTAAATCTTTCAATCGATTTTGAACAGAGTCAGGCAAAGCTTTGAGAGGTGAGTTAATCACATTAGATGAATGCAATATCATTGGAATGTAAGAAAATAAACGGATATTTATGCATATCGCCATTTAAAAAAGATACCCTCGGTGAAGACGTGATTTGTATTAGTTTGCCTGGGAAATTCACTACAAAGAAGTTGTGTAAATTTGATAATATAATGTTCCATACCGTATTGAGAATACATGGGATTGAGGACACTAGCCTCGGATCAAATTTGATGTCGTTACATTCCCGTCGCCAAATCGTTGTAACCACACACAGGATTTTCAATGGATCATCTTACGATAACGTTTATCGTGCATATAGGAACTCCGCAGGTAGTGAAATAGAACACAGCTGGAACCGGGTATACATGCAAAAATTGTGGCCATTTATAGGGAAGGGAGAAGAAGAGTATTGCTGCCGACAGTCTTGATTGGTTGACGGTTTGAACCAATCACCTGAGTTCGACTATCCTCGTTTTGATTGATTTTTGCAGATCAGAGCAGCATGCTGAATCTCTAACAGACAAAACTAAGGATTCTGAGTGAGAGGTGCCCGGGCTAACACGCATATGTGGCTAAGACTGCTTAGTATGCTTCGTCAGTCGGATTGTATCGTTGTTGTGACGTATAACGCGATAAACATACAATGAGCTGAACGTGGATCACTGGTTGTTTTAACTTATTCGGAGTAATATTAATTTACTCCTTATTTTTGGCATCCAGTCCTTGAAGTGTGTCAATCAGGGTGTTGTCGTTCTCCCTAATGTATGGAAATTTGGCATCCAAAGTGAGATTAGGTGAATTAATTTCCTCTTCACTGCTGAGCACAGCAAACAGACAGGCCTTCCGTGAAATTACAGGTTAAGGTGTTGTATGACAATTGTCAACGTTTTCGGAAGGTGACAGCGGTCGTACACAAAGGCTCCCCGGGGTAAATACAGAAGTGAGGCGATCATGGCGCGGTTAGAAGACGGGATATGCACATCGTTACCCGTTATTATTTGGTAACACAGATGGTCAAGGGAGTTCGAGAAGAGGTTACTTTTATTCAGAGAAATGGTTCGTTGGAGTTAATTATATGGACGTACTCTGGAACAAACTACGCTGTAGTGTACACTTTGTGACAAACGAGCGCGAATTTTCTTTTCGTCGACTGATGTCACAAGAATTATCCAGAAAAAAATGCCAAACCATCACCGGTCATCTGAGTTTTGTCTTTTGAAATCACCCCATTTCTTTTTCAATCAATATACCTATGTTTGTCAATACATCTTTGATGTGGGAAGGGAAGAATTGCACGGTATCGCTTTTCCGCGAATGCTGCTCAATAGATCAAATCTCCATCCTCCCGTGAGATTGAAACGCTATTTGTATGCTCTGTGCTGCAAAGAGAAATGCTAAAAGGCAATCACATGCGATTTTCTTTTCGATACCCGAGTTGTATACTCTATAGAAAACTCGTAACTTCAACCGATTGAATGCGTGAAGTATTTTACGAAAGTGAGAATAACAAATATTTTATTGATTTACCTGTAGCGTGTGCGGGTACCTTCTCAAATGAAAACCACTGGGGCACGCGCGCGCACACACAAACACAGCTTTATGCTGTGGGTGACTTTCATGGTGTTAAACAGTGGGGAAAGTTTTACTCAGGCTTTATCATTGTGGACATCGAGTGGGAGAAAAAAACGCTTTACTTGTTTGTGAAGAGTTACAATGATGTAAAATCAGACGATAGATTATTTAAACAAGAAACACAACACTGCAAGCGCGAGCACGATTTATTGCCAGAATCATTTCGCTGCATCTGAGCTGGTGATTACTACAGAATACAATACAGCTTATATATCACAGGTGTTGATAATCTAACATGGTACCCATTCCCCCTATCGCTTACGTGGTTACCAGCTCAAGACCAACAGAAATCAAAGCCATAGAACGGAAGCCTTCGGTTAGTAGGATTTAATCAGAGGATTTAGGAATGGGAATTGTTACCGGTCTCCAACAGTTCTGTACGAAGCAGGTGTTTAACGACGTGTTTAAAAATAATGCTATATTTCACTTAGAGAATCGGTTCCGCATATCAAATGGGAAAGATCAAAGACAATTGGGACTAACGCTGAACATGATTTTAGCTGTATCCAAAAAGCTAGAGTGCTTCGTCTTGAAAAACAGTCACTATCTGAACTGTATCATCTTCAAAACACAGCATACTGGCATCGTATGATGATAAATATTACAATATTACTGTCCAAATCCTCTGTAAGTACTGGAGTTTTGGTTTTGGTTGCACACAGAAATTTGATGTCTTGTCAGATTTGCTTCCTATTGTTACATCGCAGAATCACAAACAAAATAAATCACAGAGAGGGAACAAATGTAGCGCACTCAGTCGAACGGTGCGTGTAATCGCCAAATTCGGCGAAAATGAACTGTGTCCACCAGAGCCACGAGAACTGATATTTTCAGTGTCGTTTGAATTAAAACTATTATTATCATCATTATGATTAACCTTTACATATTTTCAGAACAATGTGTGAAATATAGTACAAAATGGCAATGATTTGTTCCATTCGCTTCTCATAGAACCTCAGTCGTTGGTGCCAGGTACGCTTTTCCTTGTTTGAATTGGCTGACGTTTTATTACCTAAACATTCATGAATGAGAAAGGCTTTGTTCAACATACAAGGAATCACAGATTAGTTTTTCTCTCAGTTCTGGAATCATCCACGGGACAATGAATGTGCAAGGAATTGTGTGGTACCCGGCCGGTGAAACGGGGGACGGGGGGTGGGTGGCAGAAATTCACAAACAAAGTAATTGTACACGCAAAACAGATTTTCTCATAACAGTGCACGCTAGAATGTGCAACTTGGTGCTAAGAATTTATTGCACTATCGTTTGAATGCTCAGTGTTACGCAGAATACAGCGTCTTCCCATCCTCCCTACGCCCCACCTCCGCCGTCCACGCTACACTTCAAAACAACACGCATTTCCCAGAGCGGAATTTGATATGCTTGCGTCATGGAATACTCGATCCTGGAAATAAAGTGGTCAGAAAACAAACAAAAAACGCATACCGATCATCATCTGACTGGGTCCTGCTATATTTCTGCTGCTTATTACATGCAGTTGAAGTTGTTCCACTGACAAAACTCCGTTGATATGGTCGCGGATAAGGCCAACTCTTTGATGGAATGCTGCCCTGAAATTAACCTGATGCATAGTGTAATATTCATTAAAATAAAGCAGAAGAAGAAAGCTCTTGCTCTTTGGTTTCGACCATGGGCACGAATTCCGTTAACGATCCCAGTGGGAATTTTCGCAGTCCAGAATCTCTCAGAATCTCTTAACACTTAACACCGGTAGCGGGTCTGGTTTCTGGACCATAGCGACGTATTTGAAGGGAAACCAACACTGACGAAGTTTATATCATCATGAAAATTCGCCTCTTTTCGCACACTGAATCGGCATGCCATCCTCGCCACAGAAAACCGTTATTCTACAAGCAATTGACCTTTAATTCATCACCAATGTTCAGAAACTTATTCATCCCTACTAACTCAGTATGAGAAATTTCTGTTTTCAATGGCTGTCTTAATTAGCATATAGTGTTCAGAAAGATCATGGATTATGTGGTTTTCCGGAATATCCTTGTGGCACTTTCCAGTGATTCTCGTACGCTTCAGCGAAACTCTTGCACGATCTACACTGTTCACTCACTCTCGCTCGAGTGCAACAGTTTGCGATTTTTAAACAGGAGCTGATGAGCACGTGACCTAAAGGTGCTTCTTAACAGTTTGTGTATATGAGCATTGTGTATGAGTGCTCAACACAACGCCCATTATCCGTCGAAACGAGAGTATTTAATCTGGGTTCATGAGGAGAAGCTTCATTGGCTGATAGTTGCAAACAGTGCAAGCATTTATGGGTAGTGCCAGCCAAACGATAGAGAAAAAGTCGACACATTCTCGCGGTGGCGGCTGATCCTGATCCATTTCCACTTCAGACCGCAAGAATTCTTCGGGGGAAGTTTAGGATTCTCCCGATAGAATCATTCGGTAGTTTAAAATTAAAAGAATACATTAGTTATGTATCTTTCATATGCGCATGGATAGTTTTAAATTCAAATTCCGTTATCAACGTCAAATATCTATTTGCGCTTGTGTTTTTAGTAAGGGTGTTCGAACGAAAGAGTAAGTCAAATTCTACATAGATTTGAAACCAAAAGGTTTTTCACATTCAAAGTCATCTGCGCATGCTTTTCAATAAGCACCCTTACACATCTCCAAGCTCGTTAATAGGATGATGTTTCTTCTATCGTCCAATTGTTTTGCCGGGACCTAAGCGCTTAGGCTATTTTTTAGGCTGTGGTAACTATCGGGAGCCAGAGCTGATCTCAGCATTCCCAAACAGATGTTTTCTAGTGTGATGGCTGATGTTTGAACCTGCAAACACCTCAAACTCGGGAAGTCCAGGCATTGTGATCTTTTGCAATCAAAAAGTAGTTCTGGGTTATTCATGTATTTGCACAAACACATGAGTCCGCATTCCGAATGAAACTATGTCACTTGGCATTGCCAAGCATGTCACCGCAACAGTCTAACTGGTTCCTTTCATCCAAAGTGCATCTTGCACTTGTCAAAGAACATCTGCCACCGAAATCACTAGGGTTGGTAATATCGAGTAGTCAGTCATGGGAAACCTTAAGACCTCAGTCCGAATACAGCAAGGTATGTGTAATTGGCCTCTTGGACAAAACCACAATACCCCAATCAAGTTAGGAGAGGCAGCAGTTGATCTGTTTCGCATCGGCTGTTGCCGACGTTGTTTGTTGCACGAGGGCGCATTATCGGGATTTTGGGTGAAATGGCGATCGTGTTCTCAAAACGATTTAGATTGACACGTGGATTGCAAGAAGCAACTGAGACAAAGGTTTCTGTCAATCTCATGTATTCACTCGAAATTTCATACGTTTTTCACTTTAAACCAACTTGTAACTGACCAAAATTTCCCCTCTTTCTTGTAGTTTTATAAGAATTTTGAACTGTCACAATGGGATCTGCATTTATTCAACACTCATGAAAATATATGAAATGTGTTTCTTTTCGGTTGGATTATTACCGCTTCGTCCGATGCAAAAACAAATAGAATTTTCAGTTGTTATTGTCATTGAAACACTAAGTGCACAAACCGAGGCGCGCGAATCAANTTGATCGTTTCGCCGTGAGAACAACGATTCTCGCATGAAATCACCTGTCTGCGTATACCTGTTATTGGTATGAACATTCGAAATCTATTGCACCGGGTGAATATGACAGGTTTCTTCAACACTTCACAGAACAATGTTTTTACTTAGAATCAACCAAAAGAAGTTGTCGGACCACCTGATAGAAACGTCATAACCATCTCTACTTCACGGAGGCTAAATTGGCTAATCGATGTGAGTTTATTGCAAATTTGATATAATTCCTAACAAACAAATGAATAAATACAATTCAGTTGGATTAACTATGACACTAAATGCAGAGATTGCGGATAAATACATGTGATCCCGATGTTGTGACTTCCTAAACTCGGATATTTATTTTGCAATGTCCTTTTTGTTCGATTGCGTGGTCCCAGACAGGCAGACGGACGGACGGAGAGACAGGCAGTCAGACAGAAGGAGCAGCGTGGAAAGTGTTCTGCATCATCCGATGTTCTCACGACTGCTTTAATATCGTCTTCAAAGTTTATTGTCAGCTCTCATTTGGAGCGGGTGATCCGTCACAGCTGGACGAGCATATATTTTTTTCACCCATCATTTACCACTGTAGCAGCTCCCTATCAGCTATTTCACACATAGTGTTTCTTGTATCTGCTAATTGCACTTCGTGATTGAGGAAGGACGCCATCGATTGATAAAACCCAACTGTATACTAGATTCATACACCTACCTTTATATAGGTCAATATACATAAGCATTATTTTTCGCCATAATCCCAAAGAAAGCGTACTTGTTTCACCGCACCCGTGATTGACAATCATCGATCCAAACGGTCGAGATGCAATACCATTGCTTGCTAGTGGTTCTCGAATTAGCTGCAAAACCTGTAACGTATTTTAAATATGATCTCAGTATCGCATAACCAATGGTAGGACACACTTGATATGGTAAATTCGATCATGTACAAGGCAAGGTGAAGCATGAACTGACCAGATAGCAAGTACAGTACATCTATTTCGAATTTCTTGGGTCTCATCGGCATTGGAATGTATCAAACCAACCTAGAATCGAACCCCACACCTGACACTGATTCTGTCTACTTTACCACAAGACAGCAAATCAAAACGGGGTTCATTTTACCTACGCATAATACATCAGAACGTGAACAAACCCCAGAATCGATAAGAATTCGTTTTTTTCATTAGGACATAGTTCAGTTCACTCAATTCAAAATCATATCTTATACTTATTTTGCGGTTTCTCACTTATCATAACGTACGGCTTTTACCACTTTGGCATGAGGCTGAAACAACTGAGAATGAATGATTAGATTACAGGATCTTCTATGCATTGATGGCTACCGAAATGTGAATGTACAAACTAACACCGGAGTCAGAATGATAAATGCAAGTTTATTTAATGACAGAAACCAACTATGTTCTGCGAACGAGTCATCTATGTTTTAAAACAGATCTATTCCACGTTACTCATAGTCAAAGAAGGAACAGTGCCAGGTAAGTCCTAATTTTCATTCACATACAGCTTCACCTAACTGTTATTGCTATCTCGTTGATCCGATCAAAATATCACATTACATACCTCTGGGTTGGAGCTTCTAATTGAGNCTGAGGTCGTAATGTTTAGAATTTACACGTCTTCGCCACGAAGACTGTACACATTTCCCCTGGAAGCCTTGGCATGACCACGGCACCCTTCCTAAAAGGTTTATTGTATATTCACATAATCAGTCAAAAAATAAAAAAATTTGTTCATTTCCAAAGTTTTTAATAATTTATAATTTGTTTACAATGTTCGAATAGGTTCCTTTGTTTCCACGACGTTCTCATATCTTTGGGGGCTGTTTTTCCGTCCTGTAGTGACAATTTCAAACACAGCAACCATCAGTTATGGGAGGAACTTGGTTTTTATGACGGACACTTGAGAGAATTACAAGAAAATGTTTCGGGTCTCAGTCTCGTTCAGCGGATAGAATTTTGAGGAAAATCAAACAAAACTGAATTATCATTGGAAAAGATGTCATTCCGGAGTGGAGGCGGCGGGTACTGGGGTGCTTGCAAAATACTATAAATTTCTCACCAGGAAAACCACCAGCCGTACACCAAGGCGGTTACAAATTTGAAATATAACGTTGTCACTTCTTTTCCCTAATGCCTAAGACTGGATATTCTTTTCCTCACAGAGGACTCATATATTCATTTCGTGGTAAATAATTCAACTGGAAAACGACCTTGAGTGTGTTCAGTTAGATTCGAATACTGACTATGAACTGTCTAATCAATTTCCGAGAATCTCGAAATGCTCATTTGAAAAATTGTGGTTTGAAATCAAATTTGGGAAAATGTTTGGCTATTGAACTTTTCACAATCTCGACGTAAACGAAACTGTTGGAAGTGCTCAAATGTAAAATTTATTGATCTGCTGGCTTTCGAGAATTCCGGCTGAAAATTTCCATGCGCGTAACTGGTCAACAGATAGTGCACCGTTGCTACATTGCCGCCACTCAGGTCATGTCAGTGTATTGCAGGAGTACATGAGCCGCACATTTACACCTCGTCAGCTCACATCCAGACTAAACAGGATTGCGTATTCGGATTGAATCAGCTTCCCGCTCCCAACCAGCTGTGCCAATGCGTCCCNCTATACCCCCTCGCGGGAGGACACTTCAACCGAGGTTTGAACTGATTGCTCGTTTTCATGCATCGTGTGCCAGACAATCACACTGCTGCAACGCTCCACACTTGGTTATTACACACACACACACACGTCAGGCGTGAAATGTAATGGAGAATAAAAACCGTATAGTCATTAGAACTATTAAAAAATGGGGGCGGGGAGAACATTCCTAATCAATACGGCTTTCGAGGTCCATCATTCCAATATGGAAGGGTGAGGACAGTAACGGATCATAGAGTAAGGGAGAATATGTCGCAGTTCCGCTCTTTTTCGGAAAACCAACAGGATCCGTATCACAGATGCTGTTTTCGACAATCGAAAGAAACTTGTAGTTCAGAAAGTATTTCACGCACACACAAACGCATCTGATTCCAGATTGTGCCAAACAAATCATGGCGCAGTGAACTCCATAAAAAGAGAGAAAGTTCCACGATTTGTTTGTGGGTGGAATACCGTCAGGTTGCCTAGACCAAGGTAGGTAAATGTTCTTGGGGAATTCACAACCGGATCGTTTGACTAGCCTAAATGTGACCCGCGAGGCAGCGATTCGGTGTGTGAAAATCCGCGATCCAATGGGGAGGTGTCCAGTACATCGGATCATACGCTCTTTGGACATGGTCAAACGTCCAAGGTGCCCAATATACTTCGTACTCCTCTTCTTGGTTGGTTGGTCTGAAATCAGCGTATTTAGTCAACTCTCTCAGTGATTTACCGACCCGGTTATAGTCCCGGATGTTGGCTTCTTGTCGCTTCATTTTGTTGAGCATTTCGTGAGATGCAAGGGTCAGACGGAGAGATTATTGATGGATATACCATATTTACGGATAATGACTATTTTAGGAAAAGATGCATGATGCTATTATAATATGAAACAGTTCAATGAAACGGAAGAAGAACCAATGGAGATTAATTAATCATATGCTATCTGAGTAATTTGTTGATTAATTTTTTCCATTATTTTACCTGGATTTTGTTATTCCGTTGTTGTTTTATTTAATTTAGCCTAACAGTAAGCTTAACTGGTCTTTATTTTTGCTGTTTTGTTCGTATCGTAGATTTCGAATACGCGGACTCAGTTGTATGTATGTGTGATACTGAACAACCGGTTGCCCGGTTTTATAGACACGTGCTCCGTAATCAGGAATATTTTAAAAATCACACAGAATTGTTTGCCAATAAATAAATAAATAAATAAATAGATAAAATTAGTCCATTTTCCGGCTAGGTTCCGTTTATACAGCCGGAGGAATTATATTATGTAGATCATTTGAGTCGTTTTATAATTAGGTGCACATTTGGCAATGCATCCACTAATTTAATTTGGAATACAAGTTATCGAATGATTTGCTTTAACAATCTGTAGTGAATGCCACCTATGTACACGTTGGACAGCACGAGACCATCCCCGTCAACTTTGTTTCCAGCTGTATTCTCACCGTTGGGCGTATGTTTGATAGACAGACAGACAGGCCGAGACAGGCTGAACAATAACCCGAACTTAGTAAACATCTTTTGATCAGTTCATAAAATCAGATATGATAAGGGAAATCAGCACTTATTCAATCACGTTTGAAAATCTTCACAACAGTGAAAATGGTGTCAAACATTTGTTGAACTACTGGATCGTAGTATAACGACCTAGCTGCATTACCCTTGCCAGTCTTCAAGGTAAACCAAACGAAGGAGATAGTAGGTAGACTAAGTCCTTGCATCATCGGTGTGCCTCGCACTCTAATGTCCTAGATTTGAACTGTACAACCAAAATCCATCATTTGGTGAGTTGCACGTAAATTGTCGGTCAACCAGCTAAATATCAAGCCTCTTCCATTCGGGTTCTTGTGTGGCTCGCCATACCCAATCTCACCGCTTACCTTACCTGTGAGCATTATGCAGCTCCTAGTACCTGTAGTGTGCATGGCTTCTGTATCTTGTCACGCACTGGTGAGTATTTTCGAACAGTCTGTCTGGTTTGACGCCCTTGTCGGGTGGACGCGAAGCATCCAACGTCCACGTAGACTTATTGCAGCAAAGATAAGAAAGACTTGGTTCAACCTGTTGAGGTTGCTGTTTTAGTTGGACCAATTTTCCACCGGGTTTCGTTTTCTATACATAAATTCACAAATGACACCAACCTGTCTGATTTTAATAAACTTTTTCCAAAGTCCAAATTCTTCCAGGACGAAGTACAATGCCTATAATTCAACATGCATGAGTTAGATATTTGCCGATCAGTGCTCAACTGTATTATTCGAGGGCATAAAAGGTTTAACGAAGCTTTATTGCAATAATAACTGATTTCGGGGGAAGGAAGAAGCTTATTTTATATTGGTTTAAAAGTTTTTTGCGGGTGCAGACAGAAAGGTCTGCTTCGTCTTTGTTCGGCTTTGTTGTGTTGCTGTCGAGACTGCAGCTAAGAATACTTGATCAGGGGACCAGCAAACCTCTCGCTTGCGGTTAGTGAGGCACGGACGAGAGGCTAAATAAATGAAACCAACAAATACAATTAGTACACAGACCCTGGTGTGTTTCAAGTACGATGAGTAAACCAAAAGCATGTTAGACACTGTATTTCAGTCGAATACTATTGCATAAACTGGATACGAAAGGAGGTAGGGCTATCCTATCAAGCAGAGAGAGGGACAAAATAAACCGGGGCAAGAAATACATGCAGAGTGGAGAAGTCACTGGACGGAGAAAACGTGTTTGTGACCAATCTGCTCTATCCGAACTCAGTGTGAAGCTACGATATGCTTGCTGCATGCATGGGTTCAAATTGTAACTGTGATTCTTCCGCTTTTCTCTGAATAGAAATGAAACTGAGAACGACGATGAGTAAGCCAATGGAATAATTGTGTGTATCCGGGGGGTCGTGTGAACCTCCGTGTCTCTGTGTGTGAACATTCGAATTCGCGTGTAAAATTGTTGACCTTGGATGTCCTTATTGACCACATGTGTATGTCTATCTGTTTTACCTGCCCCCTTCCTAAACCAAGGTCAAGTTGATCATAATGACGACCAGGCTGGCTCATTTCCGGTGGTGTTTAAAATAAATGTACACTCTGACGCTTCTTTCCGGTATCATATTATCCTGCAGTCCGATGCAGTGAACTAAATTTTATTGGTTACTGCCAAACCCATAATACGAGCAGGAGTGCACAGACGGTGCGCACGACGGACGAGCATTTTTTGTGGGAAGAGAGAAGAGAGATAACCTTCATGATTAGCAGAGAGCAAATAGTCCGGATGTGCATGCCCCCTCCCCGCTTCCAATTATTGGAACCAGACAGAATGAAACAACAATAAGAACGACACTGCAATTAGTTTGCTACCATGTCCTTGGTCTTGGTCAGCAGCTGGCCAATGAAGGAGTCTTTTGAAAACATCACCAGCCAGGTCGAAGAGAGTTACCTACTCCATCCGATCGCTTTCTTGACCTATTCATGTCTTGTTTTTCCAAGTTGTCACTAGGTTTACTCCCAATCTGCGATGACATTTACGAGTAGGGTGTGATGTGATGCAATGAGATGTAATAGAAGGCTCTTGCACACCCACAATATGTATGATAACCAGTTTTCCTCTGGGTCACTCACGAATGCAAGGGTTCTAACTCAGTGATGATCATCTATTCACTAGGTTTTGCACCTGAGTCGAACAGCTGAGTTTACCGCGACGATCTATGGTAGTTCGTACGTAACAAAATCTCACGACCGCGAAGCTGTAACTCAGAACCGAAGGCGCATTTGAAGAAAAGGATGGTTGCAGACGCAAATTTAGGTAAACTTCATATTGACGCCTTGTGTGGTTTCTCTCCCTGGTGTGCACCGCTCAGGATTGGGATATTTTATCGATGAGGCAATAAAATTTTGGCACCAAACGGACGAAAATTATTCATTTTACATATCCATCACAAAAATTTCTATCTTTCTTCTCCCTTGTATTTACGATGCAGCTGAAACCGGTAAGTTTAAAAAATTTCATGCAGAGCCAAATGAGCAGTGTAAAACCATCTCAACAGTCATCACTGCCTTGACAGTTTCGATACAATACAAGGAGAAGGAATTGTTGCCACCGTTAAAAGTTCGCAGAGGGTCGTCCTAAATGTTTTGGCGTCTCTGATTTGTCGTAAGGGCAACATTTATCACGTCAGGAACCCACCAGGGGTGGGGGGAGAGGAAACCTGAGATGGTGCCACATCAACGAGTTTGTTAAACTGGTGTAAGACAGTTGAGGATTGAGGTTTCCAGTTTCAGAGGTTCCATTTGTGAACTCGCACGGCCCTTTCTATAAACTCGGAGGAAGACGTGCTATTCAATTAATTACCTTCTTTCTCGTTGATCGTTATTTTGTGATAATCTACGAAATGTGACAACTGAGTCCGTTTGATGATGGCACACTCACTGTGAATACCTGCTATTCAACCCCAGCCTGTTTTAAAACCAAGAAAATATACTCCTGTTATTGGATCAGTCATCAGATGACCAGATCAATATCGATCAAAAAGGTTCATTAACTTCGTGGTTGTGAAGGGACCGACACTCGTGAAACTATTTTTAAGTAGAGGATCTATACACCTCGAAAGACGAATGAATATTCAACAGGCACATGTCCAAAGTAACACCTATTAAGCAAGCAATACTACACCAGAATTGTGGAATGTGAGGAGTCAGTTTAGTTCAAAAGCGATGCGTTCCGGATTACAAAGAAATCGGGCAAGATGAGACAACCCAGAAGACTGGTAGGTGGTTTTGTGAGCAAATATATGGTTATAGTGGGATCGGACGGGACAAGAGAACACACACTTTATAAGTTCTGCATGTAACGAATTTGAAGGTTTATGTATTATTTTTGTGGCTAATGACGGACATGATTTTGTATGTTATGAACCGATAACGAGAAATCCCGCTACTTCTGGACAGACGTGGTAGAGCGTAGAGAGTAAGTTCATATCCTTGAGCATGCCTGGAAAAAATGATAAAAGCCCCGTAAAGCCAGAGAGGGGCAAACTTCAAGCAAGAATAAAACAGCAGATCAAGAAGCGAAGGACGGATAGAGCTTCCAGACGTAGGAAGTAAAATGGTAACTTTCTGACCTTTCCAATTACAGAAACAACTTGGTCAGAACAGCATAAATTTGGGTTGCCTAACACACCGAGATACTGAACATTTACGAATGAATGTGACAGATGCATTCTGGTGGGCGATTTTAACCACAACATCATCTGCGTATTTAATAACCCGGAAATTTTGAAAAGTAGGCGTAAAGTAAATTCGAACTGAAAAAGAATGAAAGAATGGTACTCTGTAGTACACCTAGTGCAGAGATTAAGTGAGCGCAGGCATGTCCAAGTTAACGCATGAACTGGGAAAGATTTGTGAAATAGTCGGTGAGTACCACAGTTATCGTATATGATATCCTAATGTTAGACAAAATATTTGACCACAGAGAAGGCTTCACCATAATCCAACAACATATTCTGACAACTTTCTCGCTTCCATCGAGTACCGAGAGAAGATCGTAGACCAGAGAGGCTAAGACATCTTGTGTGTGAGTGAGTAACGAGAGCTTGAGTAAGAAAATCAATTAGGGTCCTGCACATCAAGTTTCCATGACATTCCTTGGAGGAGTAACGTCCGACAGAGGAAATCAACGAAAGCTGATTGACTGACTATTGGCTCAGTACTTCTTTCTAGAGTCTCAATCTCTCTACATATGCCTCCATTGTGTGCACAATCGGTACGACATCTCGAGGGCAGCCTGGATCAAGGGAATAAATTCAGCAACATATAACAATGACGTATTTGACAGAACTGGACGGTATTTCAGTGCACATCTTGGATTGTATCATTCCACTGCTCAACAATGTGTAGTAGATTCTAAGCCTCACCGTCACATGATGATTGTCACGGGATTTCGAGATACGAAAACGAAAGAAAAACTCGAAAGAAACTGCATGAAGTCTTCGCTCGAAAAAATCTCAATAAGTGATTTGTCACCAGTACCGGTGCAAATGGATTGCATCAATTCAGAATTGATGTGGGGTCTCTGTTGGTCTTTATCAATGTCGAACCGAGATTTTCCCCCTTGAAACCCGGAAATTGCCGGCGGAATTGTTGCAGTGATACAAGACACACCGTGCGCACGGCCAATCTAGCCCCCGGTGATGAAATGAAACACCCAGCCACAACAGATGTGACCAGGGACGAGGTAGGTTATCACCTGGACAGCACTCTCACCATGCAGGTCTGTGAATCTGATGACGTAAGCGAGGCACACAAATAATTGTGTTGTTATCTAAATTGACCAAATCTCTTTCCTCCACCACTTAAAACAAGGCGTATGAATTGAGCAGTCCGAGGACTGAGCAAGATGTTTTCTGTTGCACAAAACGTTTTATTTTTACACAAAAACAAACATTACATTTTATCAAAGTATTCTCCACCCAAGTTTGTGCACAGTTCCATGCGTCCGGACCATTTAGTGGAACAGCTGGACCATGCCGAAGCGAGTAGCCTCCGTCGCCCAGTTCAATGAAGGTCTCCACTGCATCTGTTGGTGACTGCTATCGGACCCCAAGCATTATGCGTTTGACATTTGGGAACACAAAACGGCCGCACGGAGCCGGATCTGGATGGCAGGATGGGAGATCAATCTCCTGGATGTGATCCCTAGCCAGAAAATTTCCGACGACATGGAACCTATGTGCAGGTGCGTTGTCAATATGCAGCAAGGTCCCTCGTGCTCAAGTCCATGAACAACGCTTCGCGAAATCTTCCAGCACTCTGAGTAAAACGTGGGTGACGTACCCGTTTTCGATATGACTCTGCTTGACTGTATGAGCGGTACGGTAGCCACATGACCGTCTGTTGTCATGAACAGAGCTATCAACCAACTGACTTGCCATACTGCGATCGCGTCGGAATATCTTATGCGGTGCTACAACAACCGGAGTTTTTCTGAGCCGATTACTGCTTGGTCTCTGGGTCGAAACTGGTCACCCAGGTCTCATCAATACTGATCATCTCCAAAACTGCATAGGACCGTCCACCATCAGACCTGGCAAGCAAGGTGAGGTACCAATTCACCCGGTCTTCACTGAACTGATGAGGTACCTAGCGTGCACAAAGCTTTCTGAGACCGAGTTACTCATTTATTATGGTGCGGAATGATCCTGGTGAAATCCCGATAGCTTTCGTCAGTTGTGCCACTGTCACCGCACATCCTCCTCCTACACCATCGATTGCACAGCAAAACCACTGTCCGCTTTGATGACCTCCTCCAGTTGACCACACCGTGTCTCTTCACCTATGGACCGCGTGCCACGCTTGAATTTTGCAAATCATTCAAACACAGTGCTTCTTGAAGACGCGAAATCACCAAAGGCAACTGATCGTGGTTTTGGAATTCTTGTTTGTTTGATCACAGGTTTTATGACACCGTGAACACTACAATACCTGTCAAGGAATCGATGAGGCGTATGCCACTTGTCGGCTCGTAAGACCGGAGAATGTTTGTTAGGCAAGGTGAAATGTGCAAAGATGATGGCTTCTCACAGAAATCTACATTCAGTTTATTTGCCATTCATACAATTTCTTCTCACTTGGTGTTACCGTGGCCTCAAAGGTTTGCAAGCGTGCTATTCAACGTAGAACAAGAAATTGACGTACACAAATGAATCCAGCGTGTGGCTTTGGGTTCAGATAAATTAAGGCATCACATCAGAAGATCTTCTGATCGACAGGCACGGTAATTCCTTGCGAAAAACAGATTAACAATGTCTGTGTCAGCTTTATCTAATGCGGTACAAGATTTTATGATCAGAATTTTAAAATTAAACAAATAGACTTAATGAAGCTAATCGCGACATCGATTGTAGGTAAACCTCGCTAGATGGATGTTTAATAATATTATTTATTTTATTTTATCTTATTTATGTTATGTGTAGCCAATTTCTATGTACAAAATTAACTTTTTTCTCTCAATTAAAGAAAAGCAACTGAGAGAACAAAGTGAGTTCTCGTGTTAGCTTACTTTATGTTCACATTTTGATGCATCGAAATGCTTGTTTTTTTGTAAAAGATCGTTCCTTGACGTTCTGATATGAAGCTCAAATGAACAGGACACTATGTGACTAGAATCGTGTGTATGTGCGAACTCTTTTGGTTCGTATGTGAATTGCGATCCTAATGTAGAAAACAACTTTACGGCCGGAAAGAATCTTTCGGATGACACAACAACCCAAGGGGTTGAGAAGAACTGAATCCACACAATATACGTCAAGTTCTGTAAATAAGGATTTTATCCGCCTGATGATTCAAAATAAGCAAAAATAACAGTGGAACGAAAACACGCGATGAATTCAGTCTTTTTTTGCAGAGCAACTGAAGTGTGAACTGGAAAGCTACTAAGCACTGGACAGCTTTTTGATATTGTGGGTTCTCAGCAGTAGTAACGGATCGATCCATCGATTCAAATGGCCACGACTTGACACGCGTTGGAATCATAGTCTATCGATTTTCGGTAGAAAACAACACATGTAAGACTTTCCAATCTTCCATTATGGTATGTCAATTGTTCATTCTCCAGACGACTTGTCACCAGTGCATATCGAATGGCAGAGACCGATATGCTCTATTTTTTATTGTGGTTGATGTCACCCAAACCACTGCTTCCAGCACAGGTGACCTATCGTTAACACGTGGGGGTTTCAGAAACCAAGAAGTGCGATTTGTAGTTATCGAGAACTCCGCGAATCAGGCAACTCACCGTAGTTTTAAATTTCACTCGAAATTTATTGAACATTTTTGTTTTTAACGATACATCTCAGCGGTAATTTGAACTCAGTCATGGATTTTTGTTGATTGCCAATGATACTCTACAGCTTGCCCGACCATCACGTTAGATCTTCGAGAACGTTCTTGTGTGGGTTTTATACATGTTGTGATCTACTGTTGACTACACTGTGTTTCTTAAATGTCTTTTTTGCTTGATTCGTTAACAGATGATGCCTACTACCACACACGCGCACACTTCATATGAATTACCTCTACTACAATATCGATGGACTCCAGCCAATTAGGTGTTAGTATGAGACTGTCATCGCTGATTGATTCGTTGACTGTTTGAATGTCTGCTTGACCGCATACGGATGTCGGGTGACGCTCGAACCGTTTGTCGGTCTGCCTGCCTACGTGCTTCCTGCTCCTGCTTGCTCAACAGCTTACGGACCAGCTACGTGTGCCTACTACACAAAACTAACTGTCGAGCTCACTGCATGCTTATTTGGCTGCTTAAATGGGATACAGCAATACATTTTTCGGGCAATAAATATCCTTTCAGTACCATTAAGGATCCAGTCCATTTCATAAATCTTCTCTCACCATGTATTATCGATACAGCTCTATTTTGACAAACGCACTGAGTCCTGTAAAGCTTTCCAGCTTTTACCAAGTTCCCCACTTGATGGTCTCCATTTACGGTTGTCAATAAAGATTGACTGTATAGAATGAATCTAATTAGTGAACAATTTACTGTTTTTCTATCCTATTCAGTTACTCAGCTGAATACACATTATACTTATACGTAATAACTTGCAGATAAACTAACCATTTGTGGGAAATGCGTTCTGTGCCACATGTTTCGCTGATGTATTGTTCGATCCGGCATGACAACAATCCAACTGAAAGTGAACGTTAGAAATGGTAAAGGTTAAAATAAAACAGCACATTCCGAGCCACCGAGGCGGCCTCCTGTTTATCAAAACGTGACTGTTTTCCACTGTCTCGTACTGTTACGAAAAATGGCAGAACCCAGAAATATCGATACGTGATCCATTGTCACAAAAGGTTTTACCGTTTGTTTGATTCTTGCACGAGTTTGCATGAATTCAATGAAGGGGATAAATCCCTTAGCCTAATGACCTAAAGCACGTAAGAAGGAAGTGAGCTAAAACAATCTTCTTGAAGCCAAACGCTTGGTTCTGTGAACAGAATGGACTAGTCCCAAAGGGGGGAAAGGACTTTCTAAGGCTTAGCATTTATCCGGTGTGCAAGTTAGATGAGTGAGCTGTGGGCAGCCAATACAGTGAATGTGGTCTTTAAGAGATCCATGGTAACAGTTTAGGAGATGTAAACTCAGGACTCCTCAGTCTCCAAGCGCAGCAGAGTCGATAAAAATTCGCAACAGGATACATAATCGAGTAACTGGAGCTGATACGAGGCTGCGCGACGACAGACAGCAAAACGTTGGAGAAAAAGGTTTTTAGGCTGGAGGTTACGATAAGCTTGCAATTCTTCAGGACTCCAAAGGCTTAGTGAGATAAAAGCATAACAACGCACACACAATGATACATCATTTGCGTTGTTTTCAAGCTTAACACAAGAATGAAAACACGGGCAAATACAGTTCCCCAGGTTCAACGAGTACGTATACGTCGGAACGTGTTAGGAAAATCCATATCGGTTCATAAAGTTAGCACATGAAAAAACGGAGGACAGAATGTAGTTGCTCAGAAAGAATCACGAATAACAGATGAGAAGTCAGCATGTGCATGGGGTAGGTAACTAACTTGAATGTTGCACAGTACGTAAAATAATTGAACATACCGTTTCAGACACAGCAATTCATAAGCCAACATTGGGTCCAGTTAAATGGTCAAATTAGACATAACTATTATCCATCGCCTCCCTTTTTTGTGTGGTTTTGTTGCGTAAACTAATTACTTGATGCTCCATATTCGTATCGTTTTTAACACGTTTCTCGCATCGTTCCTTAACAGTGGAGGCTTATGAAAATGCCGGTATGTTTTCCTAAAACGTTGTTCAATTCTAATTATTGTCCTCCGTTTTCATTCCGGTTACTTTATTTTTAAACAATGTGCACAAATGAGGAATGGTGTTCGATCCAGTTTACAGTAAAATCCTTGACTCACTGTTACTCTGGTTTGGAATAACTATAGTATCCGACAAGGTTCGCTTTCAACTGCGCTTCAAACTGCTTGCTCTCCATCGGGACGTCTTTACCAAAGGTCCATGCGGATGCAAACATAATACTGACGTTTATGATGTCTCTGATGATCTCGTCTGAATGTTACCACCAACCTTCGGAGCGTCGTGGTACGAGTCAAGCCATTGTGCCATAGGTCAACAATATTGATCAGTCAACACCCAGACAGTGCAAACCGAATGCGTGTGGCTCGAAGAACGAGAACGGCGTTCGGCTAGTATTCGTTTCACTAATCATATTTTCCTTTGCGTATCAATTAATCTCACCGATTTCTTTCAATGAAAGAACCTCTACTTCTGTGGTATTCTTCGTGCATCTCGGTGACGGGAGATTCCGGCGTACGAGTGCCAGTGCGGTTCTGTGTGTTCAGTCGTTGCCTTCGCGATTCAGAAAAAAAAAACAGAAACGAACCTGGTTTGAGTCCATTTCAAAAGCCTAACGTTTCATTCATTCAATATCACTCCCCCAATACGCACGCACTCATAAACTTTGTCCGTCTGCCATGTTCTCTTGAGGCCCGGTAGGTCCCGGTGTGCAATTTTTAACGAACTGGAAGAAGGTACCGATGGCATTGAGTTTTCGGCGGGCACCTACACGGAAAGATAATTTGTTCCATAGTCATCCGAACAAAGGAAGCTCATAATAGGGAAACATTTGAGAAAGTGTATAAAAAAGCCAATCTGTAACTATGGTTCTGCATGTATCATTCAACAGCGTTTTTAGTTCATTTTGAGCGGCTGAAATCCTTCCCGCAAAATGAACCTCGATGTTCATCAAGACAGTGGTCAAATGTAGTCGAACTCGATCGCATTAGTTATTTCAGGGTATAGAAAGAAATCTCCCGCCTGTTTCCCAGCGCGACACAGTTAGACTAATCTATTGATGGGAACAGGCACAAATTACAGACCACGCGTCACGGTCGCAACTGAATAACAGAATACCACTAGCAATCGTACGATCAGATTCCGCGTCACCGAGATGCAGGAAATGGGCTACGGAAGTAGAACTTTCTCTTCTGAGAGAAAAATATGGGACTGATCAATACGTAAATATAAATGCCATTGATCTATGAGTTATCAACCAATCGCTGTTCTTGTCGTTTGAGGCTTTTGATTGATCGAAATTGTTAGACCATGGCCGGATAGCCATAAACTGGAACGAGCAGCCACTTGTTTGGCGTCATTTCGGAGGGTTGACTTACTACGGCTTAATTCTGATATAGGATCACATTTCTCGTCACCTTGCCACAAGAATAAATGATGCGCTTTACCGTTGATTGATTCTTAGCAGACGCGGATACGAACAAAGTCGTGGAAGTGATGCAATACATGTTACCCGGCACCAGACCGAGTGATTCAAATGAAACACTTACATATCGCTCTCTCTCTACTACCTTGTCTAATATAGAACCAGGTGAGTACAGCTTTTAATCTAAACATGAATTAGTATACATTGTTCCCGTTATGCCGTTTATACATATCCATATGAATACGCTCTAGCCACGTTTTTTGCCGTTAGTAGCATATAACCCACCTGCAAAACATCGAATCACAGTATTGATTCTTCAATGGACTGGCGCTAAAAGAGCTGTCTGTCCAAAAATAACCCAGTGTTGCAAACAAGGTTAGTTTGACGAAAATACACTTCCTGGATTCAAGTATACCAGTGAACTGATAAACACTTACCGGATACGCATGCCTGACGAGCGCCAAGGACCACAAAACCGGTCGTGTGCTTCCAAGGTAATTTTGCTTCATTATTGATACACTACTTATTATGTAGTTTATGTGCATATATTTATATATACATGTCAGATTCACAAACACAACAGGTCGATTTTCTTTTCCGATTGCCTATTCCACGTGTACATAACCCACTGAGGGTTTCGAGAAAAAGAAGCACACGCAAAATTAAATCCGATACACTTTTGTGACAGCACTGTTTTGAACCGCTATGGTTTTATCTCCATTTCCTCCCACACACGCTGCAGCTGTCGGTAAGAATCACGAAATCTAAAAGAAAAAACACCACTACCGTTCTTCATTCCCATTCACGATCATTCTTCACCACCGCCACATTGAAACGAGAAGATCAAGACCTGCCATGGCGGGAGCTCGTCAAACCACGGTGTTGTTCATCGCCTGATCACTCTGATAGTCATGTGTTTTCAAATGTCACCAACGCCTTCATCGTCGCCTAACGTCTGTTTTTATCGTATCCCAAAGAAGCCACTTCACTTGTCTTCGTGACCATCACGTACAACCAGATTTTCAATAAATTTCAGAAAGATGTGAGCGTCATTGTCGAATGTACGGAAAAGTGCTACGATAAAACCTGCTTCATGGTAACGATCCCGTTCACACGGTGGAAGGTGTTATCACCGCTTGCTCCGAATGAATGATCCAAGGCTCGACCTCACTCGCCGCCATCTCCACTACAATTCAACTTTGGTGGAAAACTGACTGTGTCGTGGTTCAGCCTGATACGTTGTCACTTCCTGCCCGGCTTCATACGGATCGTAATCAGCTGAGTCTCGCGGCTTGTGATGCCGATTCTGTTCGCATTATTTGCATTCTGTTAAATCACGGGGTGGACAAAGAGGGGGCAAAGTGGTCACCTTAGACAAATGGAGTCAAGAATTGGGACTGTATTCAGAGAAGAGTCAACGCTGAACAAAAGGCAATAAAGTACTACATGCAACCGGGATTTCATTTGCATCTGGTAATTGTGATGCAAGTAATTTGGGGCAATTAGCTAATCTGTGTTCTATTTTACCGCATCCAGTTAGACAATGGTGATAGTGATCAGGTCCCCGCTTTACCCCTTCACACAGAACATCAACAAAAATTACCACTGCGTAAGTAATTTGGAGTGATGAATGATCTCATTTGACCGCATGGTCTCCTGTTTACCCACCAGATGACTGTTTGATCAACGGCTGCAAACGCCTGGGGTTGTACAGTTAACAGCTTGAACGGAAAGCCAACCGGATGAAAAGGCTTGGGTTTCTTGGTATGAGTTAACTCAATATAATAGTTTGTCTCGCGTGTGACTCGTTAGTGTCGACTGGTACGATTTACGACGAAATTGTTGCACCTTTCCGATTTTAGGCATTGTCTCTACTCCTATTTGCACAAGTCGTGTCACTTTTGACAAGGAAAGCCTTCTTAATTTGAACCGCTGTAAAGTTCTCGCTACCACTCCCGTAGGAGTTACACATTTCAGTCAGTTCCATGCAGAATATTGTTTATTACTTAGTATATACTCCAGACATGCTTCACATGACATTTCGGGGAACTATTCCGTCAACATTAGTCTATTTTCCATCTAAACATTCATCGTGTGCATAGTTAGTAGTGACGATTATCTCGTCCTAGCAGTTCACCTGGCTTACAGGTCTGGTTTGCGGATGAACCATACCCGCTGGTTCCAGAAAATACTAAAACTCCTTTTGTAGCACCATTGAAGTGTGAGTTGCGGCGTTGTGATGCTGGAAAACAGATTCCGTGAGAGTATTCGATCCCATTAGATTGGTAGAATGTACCACTCCGTTAACGAATTAGTCTATCAGGATCTTATGACCAAAAGTAGTCAAGGTGAGGGGTTCATTTGGATCGTTGATCGTGGTAGGAGGTGATACGTTGACATTGTTTATTCTGTGTATTCATTTGTTAAACTTCCAAACGTCTTTGCACAGACTATAGAATTATTTGTTTCCAGAATCCATATGTTCTTCGAAGTTGAAAGAATTCACCAAAAAACACAAATCCTTTTCTATGAGTGTGTTTGTATATGGTATGTATGACATATGGATTATTCTGGCTAATAAAATAAACCAGATACTGCTTCTATCTCTCCCGAAACGACTAACGATGCAGTTTATGGCTTCATGCATCAATCTGAGCCTTGCCTTATTTGCTCTCGGTGAAAGAGAGCTTCATTTATTATTTTTCGGTTTGCTGTAGGAGTGGTTTCCACTTCTTCGATTGATATTTGCAGCGTACCCTTTCATCCATTTGCACATGTCTGTTTTCGATCCGAATTCGTTGGTAGTGATGTGAGTAAATGGTGTTTTATGATCATGGCGTCACAGTGTTTCCAGTTACCAAGCAAAGACTGAATGAGACTGGGGCTAAGTAGTCCAACCGTGTTTGGGTGGGTGTTTAGCAGGTCTAATTCAAAGCGCTTCCTGCGTCACTTTCGTTTGACGCAATTCACTGTCGTTCAGCCTCTCAAAAATTGCATTGCAGCTACATAATGCTGTGGAAATTATATTAGATCTTCAGGGTCGGGCTGAGTAGGGGCCCGATTCAGATATCTCAGGGTGACTCCGGCACGTCAGCCAGTGACGTTAGCGGCCATATTCAGTATATATAATCTTTGTTCTATGGATGGGAGCTACGCCAAAGGTAGATGCACACACAGGTCACATACGTATATACATGAGTCTGGTCGTCAAAATAAACTAAGATTCATCTCGGCAATCTTGAATTCCTACAAAGAAAGCGATGGACATTTTAAGTGGTGTCTCCTTCCACAAACGAAGAGCAATGAGATGAGAACAATGGGATGTGTGTAATCTCGGTGTTTTATGAGCAAACGGAGATAAGTTCGCTTCCCCGGTGTACTTTCTTGACGTATATGCTCCAGTGTGCCTGATGCCGAGCCCAGGCAGTTTGCGGTTCCAATACTACCGTTACCATAATGATTGATGTCTGTTGGGACGACGGTGTTTGATGGATGAGATTAGCTGCAGGATAAAATGCATCCCGGGATTATGCAACTGCTCGTTTCTTGAGAAAGAAACCTTGGCTCCAGAATGATTTGTTTTAGGCGACAAGCAGGGCAAATGAATCCGCTTACATGGGATTCTCTGATACAATGAAGACGGATGCATTAAAACAGGTGCACATAACGCTGTCTTTCTGGAATAGCTCGCAACCACCACCAACAATACAACAACTGACATTGTCACAGTCAATATATTATTTAGTTGGTATGCAAGCTAGGGAAAATGAACTCCGAAGATAAGCCGGGTAACTTGCATTCATACAGTATGTACACATTTGTACGTCTAAGTGTGAAATTCAACTTTCTTTTCCATTTCATATGATGTCACAGAACGTGTCAGTAAGTTTCGTTCGAAATATCAGTCCAGTTTAATTCACAATATTCATCAACATTTGCTAATTTGATTGCTCGTGCGTTAACCTAACTGTATATGGTTGCATAATATATGGTCGCATGCTCGGATGATGAATGAACAATGCGACCAGGTTTGATACACATCAACCTACTTATGCCCAACTAAAACAAAGTTATTCCCAAAGTTCAGAGCTGCTTAAGAGTGTAAATCGATTAATAAAGAAAGGGGTCTTACGATGGCAAACACCCTAGTCAATCAAGTAATAGCCATCAACAGGAATAAGCCAATAGGATGCAAGGGAGGCAAGGAGTCCATCACAAACATGAAACAGATCTATCAAAGTTCGATCATACTGGGGGATGGAGATTTGTGGTGATCCAGGCCTACACGATGGCGCTTACCCAAGAGCGGCGCGTTACAGTGCATATTATTTAGTCACCTTCATTTCTTCCAATAAACGACCTACTTACTGCCAGTCCTGTGACCTTTTCCTTGCGTCGCGTTCTCGTGGGACATTGCGAATCCATGCCATTGTGCTCCAGTGCTCCTGCGATCCAGTCCGTGATAGCTGATTATCGATTCGGGTCCTGTAACTCACATTGCGTGTTTGGTGTTCTGAATTCCGTGCGTACTACTGCTACCATTACAAACATTACAGGATTCCCTAATGACGCACTGCGCATGTCACCAAGTGTGGCAACGAAAATTCGGAAAACTTCGTTTCCTGCTCGAAGAATTCTCTGGTATCAAAAATACTGGTGTTATTTATGCCATCAACGTCATTGACGATCGATTATCTCTGCGTGTATGTGTTTAGGTCAAGTGATACCAGAGTATCAATGGCAGTTCGGACACTCAATGCCGAGCAAACGACTTCTACAAATGTATCCTGCAAAACCCGATCCCGGTTCTCCGCATAAATTTCGGTGTGATTCAACGCGTCAACAGTTCTACTCGATTATCAGTTGCTCTCTTGATCAGCCCATATTATATAACTTGCGTCAAGTTCATTGAGGAAACTTGCTCGCCTTTTTCAAGCGAACATGCTTTCCCCACTATATACTAAAATCTTGCCTCAATGGGAGACTGAAATACATCCTTCAGTGGAATACTTAGGAAATCAATCTCCACTTTTGATCACCGTGGTTATCACTATTTTAGGACTTTATCGTTTCTTTCCTATCACTGTTTCCATGGCTTCTTGTAATGATTATAGTAGTAGTAGTAGTGGTACGCACGGAATTCGGGACACGAACCACGCAATAGGAATCACAGAACACGAATCAAAAATCAGCTACGCGTACTGGACTACGGAAGCATTGGACCGCAGTGGTACGAGCTCGCAGTATCCCACGTGGACGAGACGCCAGGAAAAGGCCACAAGACGGGCAACTCGTAATTCGTTTATTGGAAGAAATGAAAGCGATTAAATATATGTTCATACAAAGATCATTGGTTATCTAGGCTTCTACGAATCATATTGCAGTATTGCTTGCATGATTCTGCCTCTGTCTGCACTGTATCGGATTGGCTGGCCCGATTCACCTATATCGTGTTGTCACAAGCCGTACGCGTGTCATTGACGTTAGCTTCAAATTTGATTGATCGCATGTGCTCGAAACATGTGAAGCGCCGCCCCAGGGTCGGCATCATCTCGTAGCCCTGAATCAGCACACGTCTGCGCTCCGGCGTCTGCTGATCTGATACCGCCACCATTTTTTTCATTTTCAACCCTGTAAGAAGACTAACGTAAATCACCCTGTCGATGGGCCCTAAAAGTCCACCACACGACAGTTTTACAATTCTCCTTGCGCATAGAATCGTGGATGTGTGAAATACTCTTACACTCTTTTTCTCTGTTCTTTCGGAACTCACAAACAGAGACTGAACAAGTAGTGCTTTGATCAGTGTTCCCTCATTCTCATTGCCTAAACATTATCATGAATATCTTCATAATCGTAGGGGCTAATACCATGAAACGAACTTTAATGATCGGTGCCAAACACATAATGCCACAAGGTAAATGAGAAAGCCTAAGGAGAATACGGATTGGGCTAAGTTTTGAGGAACGGAGAACGAATGGTCAGCACAGAGTCCAACTGTGCAAAAATACTATTTCAAGCATTCTGGTCTGATAAGAGGTGACAGAAGGATCGCCACTGCTGTCTGTTTGATGCCATGACCTTCACTAACTCCAACCATCCAGTTACGGAGTCTCTTTTGGGCCCCAATCGGAAGGACCAGACTGCATGGCGTTCCTTATGACATTCAGATTGCCCTCTCACTTACTAACACCATGCTTGGCATGTATTAGGGAACAATAGCAGATGACAAAGCAGTTTGCATGCTAAACTGTGGTTGCTCTAGCAGCCTCTCTGGAATGTTCGTGCAAATATGCGGGAGTGGGTGTGTCAGAAATCCCATCTCCCCCCGCGTTGTAGCTGCCCAACTGTCTGCACAGTTCAAAAAGGAACGAATTGTTAGCAAAGATAACACAGTATACAATTGAAAGGATGGGTGAAAGTTTAGCTTTAACCCACCTGTTTTTGTACTCTTTTCGATAAACGATTACTTTCGTTTCACTCGTAATAAATTACGACGATCAACATTTCAGTGGAAACAACGTCGACCCTTTGTAAGTCATATAAAACATAGATAGGCCTTCGTGAGTACTTTGAATGGCTATTGTTGTGGCCTACACATGACTGATTCGCTTGCCATACATGGCTTTGGTCACATTGATTGACTGATCGATTAATTGATTGTTCGAATGCTGGCTTGACGGCATAGATAGAAGTGATAGAAAGAAGTGGAAAACGAGTGCGGCGTGTCTTCTTTTGACAGCTTTATCACGTTGAGTTTCAATCATCCTTCCGATACAGTCACCGTGGGTAGGATAGTTGTGATCAAAACACTACGGTTCAGTTCTCTAAAGCGATGGATTCAGTGTCTTCCCCCCTCCGAGTCTATTCTTGACAGCCGGTCATCCGCTTGAGTTAACACACACTATCTCTATGTGGCGATTGGGTTCACCCTTCGAGTCGCCCCCTCCCCTCTTTTGAGTTCAACCCGAATTGGATTAACAAGTGAAGAGCACAACGTCAAACATCAAGGTGCACATCCAGAGGGTTGAAATCAGTGTGCTATGATAGCGGGAGCAGTGGTTAAAGGTAAGCGAGCATGTATCACAGAAGCTTGATAGATAGTGACTACCATACAGAAGTTGGTTTCCCTTTTCACTTGCCGATGGAACAAGGTTGGATGTTCCTAAATAAATCAGGATAACAATCAAGCAAACGCTTATTGTGCGATCGAATCAGGTGATCTAGGCAATACGGGACAGCAGCGTGTGTGTGGGAGGGGTTGATGAGACACGGCAAGGCTATTACGAGAACAAGGTAAGTCGCTGTGTCTATTAATTGGCATCAACCTCAATCCCGACGTATACAAAACAACGTTTATATGGAATCAGGATGTCGTTGATACAACTATCGGGAAGCTCAGGACATCGTGTTAGAAGGGTCGATGGGGAAGGTGGTTACCTGTGAAAGGAATGCGGGTAACAAGACTTATCACATAGCTTCCAAACAGTATAAGCAGATATTTTTAAATGAGCAGGATGTGGGCGGTAGATGTAGGTACAGCGCTTGTGCAGATAAGTTGTAACAACTTTAGGATTACTCCTCTATCTACAAATGCCGACAAAATATACGAAACAAAAGTATTTCTGCAAAAGAACATAACGTCTACTCTGCACGGACTGTTTAGACCTTGAAACTGTAAACGAAGTGTGTTACTTTGGGTGTAAGTCAGATCAGAATCTGATACAATCATGGTTAGGTTACTTTTTCCTTGTCAGATATAGTTCTCCTAGACAGTAATGACCAATGCACGTCAAGTTGAGTGACGTAAATTGCCTCATGGATGCACCCACTGGTTTCTCTGATATGTGTTCCGCTACCCCGGAAACACATGATTTGATTTCTCAGCCACACCAGGTGTTGCAAATCAGTTGCTTGTGTCGCATTTCACCTGGTAACTCACCGGTCAAAGTCTGTGCATGCTTGCCCACCTGATAATCGATGCGTATCTATTCATTTTGCGCACAGATCAAAAGCTTATTCACACATGTAAGTCTTAATCGGTCAACTTAATCGCTTACTGGGAATCACGTTTACCGTGTATGTGGTTTATGTGGCAGAAAATTTGAATATGATGAGGAATCACGAACAATCAAACAGTAGTGCGAGTCCAGTAACAATCCATTGAAAGTTCGGTGTTTAAACACTCTATTAAAGAGAGATTTTGGCTCACTGAACCCTTTTTTATTATCCAGTTTCACTTCTATTGAGATAGACCTATTAGTTCGTCCGACTCAGTCACAATACCATTCTTCTTGGTTAGCTTCTTTCGAAAATATTCATTTGTTGAGCAATGGGAATACAAAATCGACGAGGTCGAGGATGAGATTAGCGGCTTCTTCCAAAGGAAAAAAATGGACCAGATTCATTGGAGCGAATTACTGTGTTCAGTATGGTAACTACAGAAATGCCAATCTACTGTTTTACCGTTTCATTAACTATCCTGTGTGTATGTGTGGAAACTCTGAAGATTCGTTCCAAATGAGACATTTTGTAGTATCTGTGCAAAATTACCGATACCCTGACCGTTATTCGTAATAAAGAAACATCCTCGTTGCGGTACCGTCTTGTGGATTTATAACAGTTGTGGTTGTTGATTTTGCTGTCTGTAATCGTGGTGGTGGTGCTGTGTGGTTGATCTTGTTGTCGTCATCGTTGTTATTGTTGTTGCTGTTGTTGAATACAAGTTGATGGAATCTCAGATCGGTAGTTGTCCAAATGCATCCAACTCTTCCTGTTTTGTTGCCGGATAATGGGACAGATGACAAGTATCGCGAGGTGTTGATATATCGTCTAATCTTTTCAATCGCTGATTTAAAATAAACCGGCACATATAGAACAAGTGCAGTTAATCAGTTATGGTGAATGAATGTGTGCAAACACACAAAGACTAAAAAATATATTTTCATTTTTTTATTTTAATTTTCACTTCCGTTTATTGAATTTAGAAATGTACAATTTTCAGGAAGAAGGAAGCGGCCAATCAATGGGCTGCCATAATGGGGAAAGACAGACGACGGTAGTGGGAGTCGGACAGTGAGCCTCCGGAGTGATAATTGGTGACGTTAACACCGGGTCATCACCGCCACCATAGAAGTAGAAGGTCAATTCCGCGTTGATTGGATTGATTGTATCAAAACCGTATGTGTCCAAAAGGTCGGGTGATGTAATCGAATAAACAGCGCCTCACTAATTGCCAAAGCTTAACGCTTCGATTCCGTAGTAGTGTTTTAAAAGATCAATTGGGTTCAACTGTGTCTCCTTGTAAGGAGATGTTTCGAACCATATAACCTAAAGATTTTGGATACAATCAACCAATTTACCTTCGACCTCAATATTTAGTAATCTCTGTATGCTTACACGCTTGTTCACCATAATTAATGAACTCCACGTACTATATATATGTGTGTGTCTGTTTTAAGTCACCGATTTCGAAAATTTAACAAAATGCGAACGAAATGGATTAAATAGATAAAGGGTACACAATGTTGTGAATAATAGAACGTTGTACAAATTGCATATGTCACCTACCACTGAATTGTTTTGATAAAATAACTACAGTGCTGCCACCAACTGGGGAAACATTTGCTCCCTTCCCCTCCTAGTAGGTTTGATCATGAAAGCCAAGTCCATGCCCATTAAGTCACAATGTTTAGACCCATACATTTGTTTACTTTATCATTTCATTCCCATTTTATGTCTTTTATTTATCATTTTTACGTCATCTGAATGATTATACGATGACACTAATTTTCGAAAGGTGGAAATAATCAAACAAAGGGTTGATATACAAAACATAATGAGGAGAAGTCAGGCAGTGGTGTTGGGATTCGAACACACGTCCTCCGGAGTGATAATTTGGTGACGGTATACCGTGCTCCCTTCCCAACAAAGTACCTCTTTGACCGATCCCAAACGGGGAAATTTGTTCAAAACACACCGGAACTCGCAAAAAAGGAATGAATGAGCGTGTGCTAGTTTGGTGTGGAACTAACGCATTACAAAAAGGGGATAGCGAAAATTCTGTGTGTGTTATCTTTGAGCCCATTCCCGGGTGCTGCTTATATTCACTTGCGCCAGGGCAAAAGTGGACCTGCTTATTTTTCGCAATTATCCTTTTTTACCGTGTGTGGTACATGGATCTTCTTCTTCCAGTGTTGTCCTCGGAGGCGCGATGTGCTTACCTACACACCAGAATGCTCAGGACTTTTGACGTCCGTAGATGTGCAAATTATTTTATTGCTCGATTTGAACTGAATTCTCTTCGAACTTCACCCTCACGCACAATCCTCAGTTCCTCGATTCATCTATACACTCGGAAGCACGATAATCGAGTTTCGCTCTTATTGGAGCTCATCATTAGTGCGTATTCACTGAAGAATGTGAAGTCCGAAGGATAGTCAGTTCAGATAAACCACTAACAATTATTACACACTGTTACTCACAAGTAGCTGTGAGTTGAATACGAATATCTGTTGGTAATTCTTATCATTGTCGAAAATACTCATCACAGCATCTAAAACAAATAACTTGGCGAAACAATTGTTTTTCAATAATTCATTCTCAAGCCGTTTACTGATTACATGGTTTATACTTGGAAAACAGATCAGACAATTAGGCACAACACTAAACATGGGTAAACGTTTGTCATGGTCAAATTGTATTTTTTATTTGATTGGTTTAGCTAGATTGGAGCGTTTGTAACGCATCTTATGTTGGTTCAACGGTATAACAGCTATCTACCCGGATCAAAGAGCATCATTCGCCCACACTGATTCAGAGACTACGACAAACTCGATAGATAAACAAAATATTTTCATATCGTTTCACTGTTTTGTTTTTTCTTCATTAATTTCAGACACCAAGTACAAAGATATTCGTACGTTTTTACTCATTTCTATGCAAACCAGAAAACAAACGATTACGTAACGGATTCAGTTTTGTGGTGTGAATAATATGGAAGCAAATTAAATGGCAGTTGATGTTCATCGTATGATAAAATGTTCCATATGGAGGGAGGTCATAAATGATAACTAGGAAACGAGGATACGTGGTGTGAAAAATGAGTGAACTTGCGCTCTCGGGTGCATTTGTTCTAGTTTCATTCATCTGACCTCCACAGATCTCAAGTAAGGTGCAACAGACTTTTAGTCTATTGAGTAGAATAAAAGTACTTCATCTAGGAAAGCAATTGGAATAGCGAACAACATGTTGCGCGGGTATTGTGCTCAGGGGTGTTCGACAGACTTCATGTCGGGGAGAGTCGTAATGGACTCCACACTACTTGAGTATAGCTGAATTCCTGCCCCTTTTATCCCCTTGATTTCCTCTATTCACACCATCATAAAGTAGTCTACGTGCCTAAAACCGAGTGTATCATCGAAAATAACGATTTATGGATATCATTGAAAGCAAGCTTAGACGTGTAAAGTGCTGACTGGATTGTGTAATAAATAATAAGAAACACAAATACTGAAGGAATGTCTTATTTTTCATGTGATCCGACAACCTCGGGACAATATTCGTATTTAAAGTGTTACGTGTGATGAAGGCAAATGTTAAGAAGGCATATAATTTGTTCGAGCCCCACTGTCGTCAGTATTTTCTCAATGTATCCCCCAAATTGTTTTGATAGATGAAACCGAAATGAGAATTGGTAAGTGGCAAAATGTTTTTTTTCTTCGTTCCTGGAAGATGATAGTTCAACTATTTCGTGTTAGTTTTGGTTCAACAGGGTCATTATACTACTTCTTAGCTTTTGAGCTGTATAAAGTCAATACTCAAGAAAGTATTTCTGCAGTTGAAGATGTATACATTAATCACGCATTCCAAACATTGCCTAGAAGGTTTGATCGGTAAAAAATAGTACAAATCCGCGGAAAGCAAACCCGAGCGCATAATTTATGCAAACATTGTCAGTGATATTGCTAATGATAAATATGATGAGAATATTACTGAAATACTCACTTAGTCGCCGTCTACCGATGAAAAACCATATGGATGATTACCGATTTTGCCAGTCCGACATGTACCAACGGTGGTTTACTCCGAAAAGAGAGCATAAAGTCCGGTGGAAATGAGCCAGAGAAAACTGCATACTACTTGCCGGTTCCCGATACTTTGCTAGATCGCGAACACATTGTCGGATAGAAAATTCAACTGTGGTTCGTTTGCAAATCAATCAGAAGAAACTCCTTGAAATAAAAGTTACTATTAATGAAGATTTATTTCCGCTTTTTTATTGATTATGGAAATATAATAAAACAAACGTTCACGAAGGGGACCACGGCCATGTAAAGGCTGCATTGAAAAATACATATAATGGGAAGATGGGCAGCAGTGCCGGAGTTTGAATTCAGGCTCCTTCTCAGCTGGTTATTTCAGCGACCTTACCACTCGATCACCACCGCCAAGGGTGATGACAACGCAAAAGCCTGTTCAACCACATCCTATTTCCTAACTGTTCTATACATCTTGCGAGGGAGGTCAACCGTTTCCGTTGGATTTTTCACAGTTGACGTGACCGATTCTAGCTGTATCGGATTCAGACTCTTGAACGCTTCGCCTGTTCCCCAAAAGGTAGTACCTGACGTGTCCAAGCAGACCAAATCAGCCTTGCTGTCGTTCGTTCAGTACATCCGGTAATAACTGAAAATTTTAACTTGTTTTCAAGGCCAGAGAAAGATGATGGGGTGGGTGGGCTTATTACCCCAAATAAAGATGCAATCGAATCACACCAGGGTGTTTCCGCTCGGTATAGCTTCTAATCTTCATGTTGGAAGTCGAAGCTTTTGCCACTAAGCCGCACGCCCGATAGCCCATATTTGGAGCGTATGACTAAACAAATTGATATTTTAAAGGATTCCCAGTGGATTGTAGATTCTTCTCGCAAATTGACGCAATACAAAATCAACACTGAGATTAGCCGTTTGCGTCCGACGCGAAAGAAGCAACGAACAGTGATGCGTGTAAAAAATGTGCAATATGCCATATAAGAACACGCTATCCTTGTCAATGAATGACTAAACAACAAAACTGTTCACAATCTCAACGCATTTTGCAGGTGCTCAAAGGTGTGCACAGATTCTTTGATCCTCTCATTTGCTATGTTTTGCGCTTTTATTTCCCCAATGTCACAATCTGGATGGGAATCATACATTATGATTTCATTTTCATGTAGAACGTGAACAAGTGGCGAACCTAAGTGAGTACACATTGGTTGTAATGTAAAAGATATTTTATTTATAAATGATCGAATAAAACCTCGTGGAACCGGGGTTTGTGTACTTTGCTCCGCTGTTGACACAATTTTCTATCCGCATCGTCAGTAGCAATGACCGGAGTTATTCTTTGTTCAGTTTTGTTTTCACCAGAAGGATTAAACCAAAACTAGAAAGCAGTCGCAACGATCGAGCTCTAGCGAACACTAACTACAGTATGCACCGTATTGTTGTATGTCAGTGATCGGCTTATGGGATAGGTGAATGAGCTCATCTTGTGTCGAAACAACTAACACATCATGGTTGTTGAATGCGATTCACAATTTGCTGCCACACAATCGTTCGGAATGCTAACAGAGTGTTCAACTGGATCTGCCGGGAATTACCGGTGAGTGGTTGATTACCCGCTGAAATGGATGCATAAATGGACGAAGGGGTGTTCAAGAACAGATTAGGTTAGATGTTAATACTGCTGATGAATAAAAACCTATTGTTCCAATCAAAATGTTACAAAGACTTCCGCGAATCTGGTTTATAAGAATGTCCCACAATTATTGGCCATCTTTGCGAGACTTTTTCCTGTTACCGAGTTAGGATAAAATGAGCCGCACCTTTATCAAGATTACCGTGGCGAAAATGTGGATGAATCGGGTTGCATTTTTCACCGCCCGGTGACGGACATTTGATTAGAACTCGAACATATAACGACAACCAATCAGTCATTTTCTTCGCAATAAACGGACTCCCATTGGCGACGACAACGTTAGGTGGAACCCATTCTGGGGTGAATATTTAGCAGGAGTTTATAATCAGAAATCAGCACCAGGTGAGGTAATGAAGTCAATCTCCACCCATTGAGAATAGGAATTCTTAATCCCTACGGAGTAGTGCATATCCAAAAGTGGACCACAGTAGTCAGAGTGAATTTGTTGACAAGATTAGGAATAGTTCGCCACAGTAGCTCACTCGAATGATTATTCATCAGATCTGCGTACGCGGTCAATGCACGAAGAGGCACGTGAGGAGAAATGATCGGCCACCGGCAAGGTTACCACAAGCGAGAGATTCCGGTTTTTGATACCCAGCCCGGCTCTGCGGAACTTGAGGATGGATGAGGATGAATGATTTTATCATTCGAGCACAAAATGACATCTCCAGGTACAGTAATTTCTTCGCCATTGATTGATATCAACTGACCCGTCTAAAGTTGCACACAAAATCAATAACGGCATGACAGATTTTTTTTCCTTTTCACCCGAGCTTGCTCAGAGCAACTGATGGAAGGTTGCCGGTGGGAGGACGTTTATGGAGCAAAAACAAAAAGGTAGCTCCTTCTTCTGACAGAGTAACGGAACAGATAATCCACAGGTTGTAGCAAGTGAACTCAACCATAGCGAATTCCGCACGGGTAAGCCCCTACAGTTCGATGAAGCAGCTCAGTACCGCAGTTGTGATGATGAGCGTCAGAGAACAGTGAGGGGCGAAAGAACTGTAGAGAGAGGTTGTGGTGTAAACGAGCAGTAGCAGACCAAAGGACAACAGAACCTTTCAATTTTTTTACAGGCGTAGCTTCGATGTCTAGGGTTCACTGGTCACAACGACAAAATTCATTAACTCGAATGAATATTCTACTCACACTCTGCTGTGGTACTAGCATTTTGAGGTTTGCATTTGTAGATGAACATAGTTTCCACCCCCTGACCCTTCTCCGCTTTCTGCTTCCAGCAAACGCACCTTCTCCTAATTCACTTGACAAACCGCTTTCGTTAATTGGCTCACTTCAATATTGTTCTCGATGTGTTTCAAATTTTCGCTGAATTTTAGAGTCATCTTTTACAATTCCTTCCAAACGAGAAGAAAGCGTAGAAAGTTCAGATGATGGAAGTTACTTTAATCTACAAACACAAACCTCAAAACGTCAGAGGATGAAATGGTACACCTGTGTGTAAAATTATGTGAGAAAAACTCTCAGACAGCCAACAAGAATATTTCATGTAATGCCTCGGTGGTCGGATGTACGATCATGTCATTCTGATGAGTTGAATTAACGTCCAATCCAAAAATGAGCGAACTCGTAAAACGGGGTTTTGAATGCACACTGCAATCAAACAACTTAAATTTTTGGCTCTGCTGTCAACCTGGGCGTTCTGTTTTTGTTATTAGTCAATTCTGACGAGAAAGTACTGACAATCGGTTCTCGTAGCTCGGGTGAACTGAATTCCGTTTCGCGTGTTTGTCGAATTTGGCAATTTGTTTGCAAATGTTTCATCACCGGCCGAGTTGACATCATGAGTGATTGTGAACTGGCTTCTGGCCATCACAAGTCCATTAGCACAGGAAGGAAAACATCATACGGCTCTCAGTTTCAACAAAATTGAAATTACGAAACAACAACAACAAATTCAAACACTTTTATTATCCCTCGATTGCGATTAAACAGACTCCCAGCAAATCTCCGCCGCTTTGCTGTCACATATCACTGAAATTCCTACAGGACTGTTTCACGCCAGTGAACTCACTGGCGTCAACACAATTTTCTCGACCAAATGACTCGTTTGCTCCATCTAGGAATAAAGTAAGGCTTCCTGTGGGTGGCATGAGTTTGCATCAGCAAAACATTTTTAACCAGTGGTAGGTGATCCGATGAACATTGGTGACGCATCATCATGCACATTGTGGGCGTGAGTTGTTTATGGATCGCCGGGGTAAATAAACCCAGACGCATTTGCTCTGACGATGCCGTAGAGACAAAGCTGTCGCTTTTGAGAAAGATATTTTCAGCAACGCTGCATCCCAGAATGTTCATCACAAAACGTGAGTAAAATCGGTAGTCATTAAGCAGTACAACAGCACCATTTATCGATTTATCGATTTTCTGGTCATCTTAGCTGCATAGCGTGAACGAAAAGTTCAATTCTGCGGTGTAGTGTTGTCTCAACCCCTTTTGTGTTACTCGCTGATCCGTTTTATTGTAGGCTTTCTGTGATCATGTGCCCGGTTGCACCAACTACGGCAGGAATCATGTGTCAGGTAATTCAGGGACAGCTCGGATTCCTACTAGGTTGCAAAGAATAACAAAGAGAAATCGCCTATATGATGGTGAGCCACGTTCACCCCATTACTATTTTATTAGACAGAGTCAATGCAATGTTCAAAACTGACTGCATACACGCTTGATTGGCCGAATAAAAGTTCCATATTCCTATTCAAGGCTTGCCGTGATTTTATGACGGCCTACCTCCCCCCCATCCCAGGCTTATCGATCACCCGAGGACAAACTAAACGCAGTTTATCGATGATCTACAGAGAACTGAATTCGATGTTTCCGAATCCATGGTCCAGTTGATACATCCGAAGACTAAATCGTCGTATTTCTTTGAAAATCAACAGCTGCCAATTACCTCAAGTAAGAAGGATTGAGGTATAACTGCTCAAGAGGACTTAAGCTGCTCGATCAATTGTGCCAGTTGTGACCCGTGCTGTTGAGAATGTCGGCTTGCTTGGGCGAGTCTTTCGTAAAATTGAATCAGTGTTTTCCCCACGTTTGCTGTCCGTGGGCATTCGCGCATACACAGAGTACGCCAAACAAGCTTGGAATCCATGGGTGCAACGTGATCGTAAGATGCTGTAGCGTCCACCAAGGATTGCTATCAAAATGGTTGCGCGATTGGGCTGTCTCACCTGTGGGGAGAGATAACGATCACTACCGCCGAATTCGAAAAGATTTGAGTTTGGCGCATAAAATGCTGCAGAACCAAAATCATCCATTTAAGCCTTAAGTTCGTTTAAGAATACATTATCTGTCACCTCATACCTGCAACTCTATGTAACGTTTTACTATTCGTTTTCGCCGAGAGACGATTCAAATATGTAAATCTCCCATGTGGATAAGTGAAGCATGAGCTTGTTAGTAATTTCCATGATAAACCCCTAACTTTGACTCGATAGATTGCAACTTCAGTGATCGGAATACACAGGACTATGGACTCAAGATTCACCATCGCCATTGAATCAGGGGCAACCTATCACTGGTCGTCTGGTGAAGTCGGTTGTCAACGAGAAGCAGGAAAAACTCACAGCAGTAAAAGGTCACTCATTGGAAGTAATAGATTGGAATTGCTAATATTTAAAAAGAAATATCATTGCCTTTACAGACTGAGCGATGGCCGGTTGTTCTTGTCCTCGTGAAGCTCCAAGAACTTGGCGTTCGATTACGATCGAGACAGATAGCCTTTGATTTATTGTTCGGAAACTGTAACGCATCTTTTTCTTTTGTTGGTATTATCTGGGAAGACGAAAAGATCGCCACAAGAGCTCCATACTTAAAGTTCATGAGTAAACTAACAGAGAATCATCGTTGTGTACAGCATACGAGTGCCGACTGAAAATAAATAAACCACGAAATTCTTTACGCAAGTGACCTAAGGTGTTCGGTCTGTGAAACTTGTTTCGAACCAACATTATCATCACAAACATAGGAAAAATCCCGGAGAGTGTCCATCTCTGAAATAGAAAAATGTTAGAATCTCACCTTGATCCCAGCAATTCGAGTCAAAAGAATACTTTATTCATCCAATGTGAACAGAATTTTCAGTGCAAATAATGTTACCACTTTTGCTTTTGTATATATGCTATTACAATGGATTTAAAGATATGACAAACAGTAAATAGACGATAGTGAGGAGGAACGGAGAACGCTTAGCAAATGTAGAAAATTGCAGCATGACAATTTACATGAGATTAGGCATATCTTACCTGAAAACCCATAAACGAGAAGGATATAGTACAACGGAATTTCGGAAGGCTTTGAAGCGGGTGTTTAAAGGTTTTGATTGATTTTTTATTACACACTTTCGTGTGGTGAACAGAAGACGGGGAGAGTCCCATAGTCACGAGAACCTACTGTTCGGTAATGGAAACTGGTAACCTAAGCCCCGGGACTTGCAGGGGTGAACCACATAAGGCCCCCATAGGTTAGGTGTGGTAGTGAACCGAGCAACAGTACAGCTGACAGAAGTGGAAATAGAGCGAGAGAGGGTTGAGCGTAAGTGATGTGATGCATCAGATAAGATAGAGTCACACAGACGGTCACACGCCTTAAGGTGTTGGTTGACAATTGATTTAACCACGGCCTCGTAAGTGACAGCTCCATATTTTGAGAAGCTTTTCTGAAACCGTCAGATCAATACGAAACCCTTAGACGATAGACCGGGAAAGATAAAGGGAGAGCAGTATGTTCAATGGCATAAAACACACAAGAAAATAAATTTAGAGATGATGTACAAGTGGTACCCTTAAATGTCGAAGGCATGAAATATAAAAGGTCAACTTTCGAACTTTCAAAGGTGTTTGTTCTACATCATAGGACCAGTTGGGGTCAGCAGACAGAGAACATCCAAGATATTTGAAGTGCTGATTAAGATTTTGGGACCAGAGGATTTAGAAAGGATTGTTGGTCTACGATCAATGGAGAACAAAACTTCCATGCATTTGTTTCGGTTTGCAGAACGGTTGATACCAGCGGACTATTCAGAACTGGAACTTATGGCTCACTGGAGGGTTGTTGCTGTTGTTGTTGTTGTTGTTGTTGTTGTTGTTGTTGTTGTTGTTGTTGTTGTTGTTGTTGTTGTTGGATGCACCGCAAACTACTATGGCATTGGCATATTTAAATGGAGAACAGAAAGGAGAACAGAAGTTGGCTTATTATAGGTGTGATGAGTAATACGTTACAATGTCGATGTGCACGTCACATAGAAGAAAGACCGATACAAATCATTGTCGCGCAAAACTTCCTTTTTTCGTTGTTTACAGTGATTAAACTGGACCAGGATTGGAAACAACATGATACAAGTGCGTCCCCTATTGTAACTTGTAAGGTGAACAATGAATTTGTCACTTATTTCTGGTTTTCAAATAGAGAATATTATTTTATCAGCAGTACCGGTTTTCGGTCAAATGTTCAACCGATAGACGGACCAGTAATGCAATGTTTCACGAAAGCTTACTTACTAATACAGAAGGAGAAATACTGAGGGTTATTTTTTTTAAATTTCATTCAACAATTGCACCACTTTATTTCAACTATCCTCCTTGAAGAGAACCGCTTAATGTAGCTCGTTTTTTCAATATTCTGACGCTAATTACTTAACCAGCTCGAACTCTTACAATTCCTTGTGCGTCTTGAAGAAAAGGACGTGGTCTGTGCCCTTTTAAGTAAGGTTTACCACAGAATGGTAAATTTGTCTCAATATACCTAATTGATGGTTGAGGCATGTGTTCTTGTTGTTGTTTTTGTCGTCGTCGTTATTGTCAATGATGATGACGATAAGAAAGAAGAGTAAAGACGAAGCCAAAAGGACTAGATTGCACAGTTTTATACAGGAGCATTTCGCTGGATTTTTAAGTTCAGGTTTCTACCTCGATATTTATGTATGCATAAATCTGATTGCCATGTAATCAAAACGTGTCTACGGATTCGGGGTGGGTATCCATAGAAATAACCTCATTACTGCATTCCGATTATTAAACATATGTACTACAACCAGTGTACAACCAATATAAGAGAAAAGGTCGTGGCCAATCAGAAATCCGCCAGACGTCAAATGGACATCGTACATGTGTTAATATGATCTCATTGGTCTGGATTTCAGAGAAATCCGGTTGGTTGGTTCATCTGGAAAAGATTTACTTCAGGCCATTTTGCTAGTTTTGGTTGCAGAGTTAATAATGGGACTAATGACGTCATGTGCAGTTTGTAATGTACTAACAGACAAATAGCCATGGAACAATCTCTCCCTGGGGCTTCGAGGGCATTGCCTAGCAAAATGTCGAGCTATGCGATGGTGTAACACAATGGGGTAGACATAACTAGGGGTACCGGCTCAGTCGGTACTATGCAAACAAACACCGGGTCACAGGTATGCCCAGTCGGAAGAAAGTACAAGTCACTCAACGGACACGCACTTGCCAGTGAGTGCATACGTTCGCGCAAACATACCTGAACAATCAAACCGATGACCCCTAATCTTGTCCCATCTTCCTGAACAGCCATTTTGGTCGCTCATATTTTCATTTGCCGGCCTGTGAGTCTGCTAGCTGAAGCGACCGTTCGCATACCACAGTTGTATTCCTTTAGCTGATACATACACAACAGAGACAGCCTGATGTCATCAGTTTGTACCGGTGAACTGCTCAGTCAGTCCGTCCTTTGCTGTCCTGGGATGTTCGATGATGGTGAGGCGAAGGTTCTGGATAAGTAGTGACCAACCTCGTTACTTAAAAGCGACTGTATTGATTGATTATTCATTGACCCCTTACCTTACATCTTAGTTGACCGATTAAAAATCGGTTTGCAACCCAGTGAACTGAACAGTGGCACTATAGTTACGTGACATAATGAATGTAACTGGAGGGACGTTTAACTGGAACAGTGCTCAAACAGCATGTGTGTGATTTGGAAATTTGAGTACGCGGTTGTAAATTAAGTGAAGTTCTTTTGAACATCACGGTTTCTCTGCAGTGTGAATTAATAAAAAACACATTCCATCTTTCGACTTCTGCAGGATACATGAAAAATTGATCCATTGGTAAGCTGTTTTGGAAGTGAAATTGAACTTTATCGGTTGAACTACAATGACAAAAAGTAATCGATCAATAATCCATGATGTAGAGTTTTGTACATAGCAGTTTTCATAAATCCGGTGCCTCCAAGCAATCCAGCCTTGTATTTTAAAAGCCTATTAGATGATCGGTTATGAGTCAAATGTAGCGATGTTTTCAGCTGATACATGCAGGCTAATCAAACGTTCCGGCCTACCGCTTAGTCCTAATCTCCAACGGCCGACTTTGAATTCGTACTTTCACTACTGCAGACAACCAGTAGTTGAAGAATACAGACCATCGGGATAAATCATCGCGTGGCTTGAAGTCTGTGCTTCATGGTAATGACAATCACTAACTCGGTCGGATAGTTGAACAATTCGTGGCCATGGTAACGCTGATGAGGTCAACGAAACAGATTGAAATGATACTGAGATGGCTCAAAACTATGGTAGAATGATGACAAGACAACTTGGAACGATAATCGGGCATTTGGATCCGATACTCGGGCAAGTTGAATTGGAAAAAACACAGTTCGTGCATAGATGCACACAGGCGAATGCATAGATTGGAGGGAGACTGTGCTGGTATACGCTTATGTATCAGATTTGGATTCATGGCATGCAGAAACCTGTAAATTTGAACTCCTGTGTTTGAGTGCAGTATTGGAACTGAGAATTTGACTTGGGCCGTTGTAACCACATGTGAGTTTCTAGCCTCAATTATGAATCATGACATAAGACGAGCGAGGTGTGTCTGAGAGATTTTCCGACGGAAGGAAGGCAGCGGATTTCCTTTTTTTGCGATTATATCCCATCAGTCAAGAGTTTTGAAAAGATTCGTGGGCCACAATCACATGAAGTTCATAACTAATAGTCACATTTAAAATTCATTTAAGCAATCTTCCTTTCACTATGAAGTAGTTTGAAAAACCAGAAAGTAAATGAAAAAAGAACAAAATCCGTTTGAACAAAATGACACGTGTTTGCACGAGATCACCGGGGCCTTGCTGATGCGATGAGAAACACAGACGCCGCAGTGTTAGTGCTCAATAATCTGTGGTCAACATTAAGAGCATTCGTTGGTTCCCCGAAAACAAAACTGACGTAAACAGATTTTGGAACTGAAGTAATACAGATATGATTTCGGGGACACGACTTTTGAAAGCAATAATTCCCCTTCCACTCCACTACCTGTACCGCGTTTCCTCAGCTGCACGCAGTAAGGATTCAATATAACACAGACAGTACGTCGTGAATGCGTGAGTACGTGTCAAACAGAAATTCCGCGGGTTGAGTATCGATCGATATGGAACCTTGTGTTGCCGCTACTGTTGTTGATGGGACACGATTGGCATAACACTGGAAGGGCTCGTCGAATCATGGAAAACAAATGTAATGCGCTAGAAGTCTCGGCAGCTGTGATTCGGTGAGAACGCGGCTAGGCTCTTCACTATGCCGAGCACGTTTGCCGTGTTGGGTTGAAAATATCCGGCGCTGTATTTGTTTTACATTTTTGGAGCTATACACTAAGTTCACATTTGAAATCCCCACAGAAGTCGTGCATTACCGAATGGAACAACAGGCGGTATTGGGGTTGAACACGCGTTCGCCAGGGGGGATAACTAACTGACCTTAATCGCTTGATCAAAGTTACCTTATAAAGCACACTTTTGTTGAGTGTAGAGAAACAGATCTACAAAGCGGCTTAACGAAAATGCGTGACTGCTGGTACATCTCTTTTATCCGAATCAGCCATAGAGATGAACAGACTGGACAGTGTAACAGTCATTTTTTCATTCAGGTCAGTTTCTGATATAATCTCCATCCATTAGGCAACTGTAGCAGGATGCAGTAGCTCCGTACACGCTCATTGAGCCAGTCAGTACTGCACGCGGAACACAGGAAGTGCAATGCGGAATATCATTGACTGAAGACGGGATACTAAGTAAGACCAGACTCCGCACCAGACACCACACCGGTTGTTCCTAATGAGCTGGACTGATGAACACAGTATACCCCAGACTAAACTCTTGTATAGAAGGGATTGGGAATTGTTGAGCCCCGTAATTTTTCTTCATATGTGATAAGTTGGTCGAATGGAAGAATCATTTTTCAAAAAAAGCAGCTATTTGACCAACACCGTGATTACGTCAGCAGTTGAGTATTCCGCTGATACTAATTAACAATCAACTTATCGTCGATAATAGTCCTTAGACTTATTAATATCACTACTAATATTATGTATACTAATAAAAATCCTCCGGTTTCACCTCGGTTGTTTGTTTCATTTTTACAGTTATAAGTGGGTATATTTCAATTGCAAAAAGGTTGATGATTAGAGCCAGTCGTGTCAATGCATCCGACTTGGAGAGTTCGGGACAATTTAATTTGATTACAAGTGTTCTTTTAAGCACAGCATATGAAGCATGCAGTAGACGGCTAGGAAGCACCGGACAGCTGGCTATTCCAACCTGATTGTTTCAGTCTCATAAACAGTGCGAATCCCCCGACCCGACTGAAGATAAGACCCGATAACTCAAAGGTAGGACGCCAAAATACTATCCGTTTAACCACCGACAAGTTGATCAAACTAGTTTGCATGTTTCTGGCGCACGCTCTAGCATTACTGGTCCATGTGAGTTGAATGCGGGCATTCCACCCCAGCACAATTGAGCATTAACCTCCAGGGTTATGATTCAATTGTAAACATGACCACCTAGTCTACTGATTACATGAGAACATTAGATGAGTTGATTTGATTTTATGATGAGTTTTATTGCGTGAGGAGTACATAACGCGATAACTGAGAGCTATAAAGTGTTGCATTTGATTATATATACGTTTATATATTGTATGGTGAGGCAGTTGTTTTCTTCGCTGTCAACGTGTTTTAAACCCCGTGGTTTGAGGTTCGAGTCCCGCTGATACCATTCAACTTTGCTGGTAAGCAACTGCGTTGTCATACGGCTCAATACCACGCTTAATACGGTGACGCCCTATTGCGTTCACTACTTCTCCAAGTTCCGTGGGTTGCCGATTTTCATCACTGAACGACAGGTTCACGCGACTATGAGGTTCATGCTGTCTGCTGTTTATCATATAAGAGTGTGTAATTAGATAAAAAACGGTCAATGCTACAACGCCCAAACAAGTTGTTTTGACCTACATAGAAGGGATTTGGCCAACGTATTCCTATCGTGTCTATTGTAGCCAGTACACTACAGCTGGCGTATCCTGATCGTCGACCGTTAACACTACACACGGATGGAATGTTTAGGTCAATTCCAAAGTGTGAACTACGTGTGTATGTGAATGCGTGCGTATCCATTGTATATGATCTGTTCCCATATACATTCTGAGTAAATGTGAAATCAATCCGTTCTTTTTCAATAAAGTGTGCCCAAGGGAAGAATATATATATATAAGTCAAGAACAGCTTCATTCGTTTGACGGTGGAATTTTCCGCACGGCTCTCGCTTGACGAAGCTACAGTCATTCAAAATCAACTAGAAATGCCTTTGATGTCTTTGCATATTGGATGAAATTGACCGTGTGCCACGGTTTATTTGCGAGGGCCGTGTAGTAATTAAATTACTCACCGATCACGAATTACGAATCACGTATCGGAAATCACGGACACCACGGAAGCACTGAATTGCACTGGCACTTGCACAGCGGTATCCCACATAACCGAGACACAAGGAAAAGGCCATAGGAGTAGCACTTCACTTATTGGAAGGAGTCAAAAGGGGTTACGTAACATGTACAGGAGAAGTTCGTTAATTATATAGGCATCTATCAATCGCGTGCTAGTATTTCCGACGTTATGCAGCTTCTATCTGGTCCGCACGGCTTTCGTTAGGTCTGAACAATCGGTCTATGGTTTTTTGTCCAGAAGCTATAAAGCGTAGGCGCTTTTCTGCCGTCAACTGGGAAGCTTGACATCAGCACAGTCGTTCAGAAACTGTAACGTGTCGCCTCGTGGTTTGCGTCATCCCGTAATTGAGGATCACCACAGGTCGTCATCACCTCAATAAGTTGTCAAGCCTAAACTTCGGAAGCGTTGCAAATAAGCCATAAGGACCAAGTACGTATTTTAAATCGAATGGTGGGAGAAACCTAAAACCGCTTCTGTGCAAAAGGGCTACATCACGTAATAGCCCGACGGTATGAGGGAAGATAGATTATCTAAGATAGGTAGGTAGGTAGAGAGTTAGGTGAATAAATGCGACATTCAACTTATCAAGGCCAGTGCTGTCCATAACTTTGGAGTCTCTGTGACAACAGATGAGGTGAACATCTTGCCAAACAACAAGTTGCTGCCCTTTATTTCACACCTTGGAAACTTTCAATAGGAGGAAGCTATCCTACCTTCGTGAGAAAATAGAGTCCCATTCATCAACACAAATGTTCTGTTCCTGATTGGAAAAGTTCACAAAAGGTAAGGCAGAATCGAACGAGAACATTAAAGTAAGGTCAAGATGCAATAACCGATTGAGTAGAGCAATAGTGTCCGGTGGTTAAATCGAATATGCCTAGACTGAATTGACGAATGAAAAGCTGAAGGAGAGAAAATTTCAAGTCTACTTAGGGGAAGACACTGGCCACTGGTTGAAACTGGGCATTCGGAAAATAAAGACCGTTTTGTTGAGTGAGTTTCATGCCCTGTCCAGAATGTACACACTCGAGATGGCAGTAAAACAAAGCATGAAAATTCGGGTCCAAAAGACACCGTCAAACAGTCAGTCAACAATACCTTTTACAAGCAAGCGTAGAAAATCACCTCGGACTTGTCACTCCAATCGGACTTCAGGACAATGAAGCTACCACCTCCCCTTTTCTAACGATTTCCCTGCCGGTCTTGATTAAAGCAAAACCAAGCCAACCCTCAATTTCCATGTTTGGTCCCACACTATTGTACACAAAGCACACAATTTTTATAGAGTGAATACGATACATTCAACGGCTGTTCAACACAACTGCAAAAGCATTACCAATCCTAGCATTCCTTTCACCCATACACAACCATACACACCGTATATGTAAATATACATACTACTTGCTATAACATTGTATGGTTACATCGCACGTTTTAGGCGATGAAGAACTCAATACGAGTAAGTCATCTCATCAGTAATTGATGAAACACCCGACAAACAACAGATATAGCGAATTTCTGGGGTACATTCATCCCTAGGACATATGCACACTAATTTGTCAACCCATGCGATCGTACCGACCGATCTTGTGTTCATGCATTTTGTATTATATGTTGACACAAATAAACCGTTCTTCCGGGGTTCCATGCTCGTGGATGTGGTTATAAACTCAATCATATTGACCCTGTGCATATCATCGTTTATTGGGATATACAGGTGACAGGGAAAACGATGATTTCCGTGCTCTCAAACCCTTATTGCACAGTAGTCATACTGTAAAATGGTGATCGACATATGGGTTTACTCACTAAGAAACTTACTGATATGGCCAATGATACGTTGGTGAAAAATCGACCTTGATGCGATTGGTTATTTAAAGGTGAGAATCGCATTATAAACTAAGGGTGTGCTCCCTGTTCCCGTGGTGCTTTCTCATATTTCCTAGGACAGATGAAGATGGAGAAGATGAACGTGGAACGCGTCAATCTACACTCGATCTGCAGATTCAAACTATGAAATTGTGAGAGAATCATGATCTGCAAAGACCCCTTCATCCTTTCAGCCACATGTATAGTCTGCTTCATACAGATGCCACAACTCAAGAAACCAAATCAATGCTGAGAAGTTCAACTCGTGATTATGCTTCCAGGACTACTGTTAACCGGAACTGTTTGCCAGTGCTGCCGGATAAGCCATAAAATCTGCTTGAACTAAATCGTTTGAATGTATTTCAGGCCCCATTTTAGTAGTATACATATCAGCCGATTAGGACTATTCGAGTTGAAGATTAAGAATCACTCGTAAAAATCTCTCATACCAGTAACGTGGCGCTCTGTTCATGAAATTCTTAGTCACATAATTCTGAGTTGTCCGTAATAGGTTGCTTGTTTGTATTGGTACCTAATTCCGACAGTTTCGAAGGCGTTTATGAACCCGACAAAAAAGACATTCAAATACAGCCATATAATCGGTATTCGCTCTCTCCTAAGTTCATAGATATCGTCCAACTTATCAGTTGCATTTGTTTTTCAAACTGTTTTCAGCACAAACGGTCATAGGTGTTTGAACAGTCGGTGCCGAACGAGTCATCTTTTAACCTATTCTCTCGTGCATATAGTGGCAAACGGTGGACCGCAAACATGGACACGGAAAGACCTTCGGTTGCGTTACGCTCCACTCACCGTTAGTCAGACACTACGCCCGACCTTAAGGTTTATTTTCCCGCTTGGTAGATGCTGCCCCTTATTCCAAATGATCTATTGTTGGAACGTACATATATGCAATGCATTTTTCATTCGATATGACAATTTTGGCGTAGAGTAACCCAGAATGTTACGTGTATCTGACGCTGTCTCATCATTTCTCCAGGTAAGAAATTGAAACAAATCAGTTTCGAAAATGAGGTTGTGGTAATGGACTTTCGTACTATTTATATACATAATCGATGCAAATTCTATTTTTTGCTTTTGATTTAAGCCGGTTTGTGATTATTCCACCCATTCAAAGTAAAACAACAATGATGTGTATGTAAATTTGAATGCTGATGATCTTGACTGTCCGATAACTTTAGTTCTTTTTGTCTCCGATTTTTCCTTATTTAACGGCGTTCGGTGTACTGAGGCTCTGTGAGTTCCGCCCTGAGCGAACCGCGTTGTTTACATTTTGTTTGTACCCACCGTATCTCTCACTTTGTCTATAATCTTAACGTTTTCGTGTTGCAATGCGGTCTGCACTGTCTGCCTCGGTGTCAGTGAAATGGACTGCAACCTTCACCCCCACCCCCNNCACATACATATATGCTTTTGAATGCGTAGTACATGGTCGTATATTACTGATAGGATAACCCGTCAGATCGCGCACTCCTCCGAGTTAGGCCACACGTACGCTTGCAACGCTCAAGGCAGGCTGAGTCCGGATTGGGTGAGTGCAGAACGAGTCATTCAATGTGTTTGCAAAATCAATCGATCTGTCAAGGATGCAACCTGATTGTTGCGTCCTTACACCGCACTCGTATGCGTGATTTATCCTATGTAGTTGTGTATCCATCTCCCATAAAAAATAATACACTGATTGTTGTCTCCAGCTGTTTTCTCCCTCCGCGTTGTTGTTGAGTCACTCGTGTCATTCGTAAGTCTAGATCGAACACAACAATTATCATCTACACTACTTCACCCGAGAATCTCATTTGCAACAGTAGAACGCAAGCATACTACCCATTAGGCCACCCCTGGACCGCAGTTTAATTTATTTATACATTAAATTCATTTTACTTTGTCTTAAATAAAGAGCTGAATGATTTCCGTCATTGACACCCTCGCGCACACGCACATTTTATTTACACAGTTCTGATTCACACCAATATGCGTAAGTTTGATCTCAGCTTATGCGTACTCTGACGTTTGCTCACTTTCATTCGCACCCTTGTGTTCTGCGCTGATTTTTATATGAACAGCGCGAGAGTGCGCGGTGCAGCGCGCGCGCATCAGCGTTTTCTTTTTATTGGCCAGGCTGCTGTTGATATGCAATGAGTAGTTTTTGACCGCGAAAAAAATAATTCCACGAAGCATAAAATCAAGTTCGTGGTGGTCGCCGCCCTCATCAGGTATGCGCGTCTGGTAGTTCCTTATTTCTTCATTCGTGTTTTTGTTTTGAACCCCGGATGCACGGTGTCGTCGTGGAGTTCTAGCTGCCCACTGGGGTGCACTGTTGTTATAAAGCAGCTCACATGCAATACTACCTTCCTCCACATGTCATCTATTTTTTGAAAATTCCGAAACAAGCTTAGCCGACTACTCTTTCTGATATGTTCTACGTGCATGGTCGGTGTTTTTAATTTATCACAAGGCCCATGCGAGAATCGGTTATTGTGAATTTATTCCAGTAATTTCTGAACGAGCATATACATCAGACTGAACAGATGAACTTTACCGCGGTCATCTAAGCCAAAGTCAAAGTCAAAGTTTTTTTATGGGAAATACTTACAAGCGGTTGCTTTTCTAGTCC
>UZAN01041947.1:7690-18903 GCA_900618425.1 Echinostoma caproni
ACCCGATGTTCCCACCAGACACGAGCAATGCTTCACAGACGTCGGCGGTCAAATACAGAAAGTCGATTAGCATCCCCCGCTCGGAGAGGCCAGGTCTGGACTGCCTGTGTGTTGTCACCTAGCAAGGTAATGTCATCGACATATTCCAAGTCAAGAACTCTATTCCCTGGGAGGAGTTCGACTCCACCGTTTGCTAGACCGGACAAAGCATTCTGTAGAGCATCCCCTATGACAAAGTTGAAAAGGAATGGGGATATAGGGCAGCCTTGTCGAACTCCACTGGAGACGGCGAAGGGTGGCAAAAGCTGGCCATAAGTCATAACCCGACCTGAGGTATGACGATTGTTATGTACTGAATACGAGAAGATACCAGTCGGTAGTTGCTCGGGAGAGAGAAGATTGAGAGCCCAGAGATGTAAGGCTTTATTCGTCTGACAACCCTGGTATATAGGCTAAAAGGTATAAAAGAGAAATGTTATGAATACAGCGATATGCAGTAGACAAGGAGTGTTATACATGACATTCTTCTCCGGTAAAGAAAATGTTGTCAATCGTCTCTGCTTCTTAAGTTATACGGGCGAGTTCGTTGCTGTAATTCTAAAAGTGAAGGTTGTTGGTTATTCGCGGGTTGGGGAGAGTTTGCAATATGAGGTGAAATAAAATCATCCGTAGATTGGTTGTGTGCACTTTCAATAGGGGCATTATTTGATATAGGTTCGATGGAGTTTCGGGGACTGGTGGTGGAAACGATGATGGTACAGGGGCTAGATGATGAATGGGCACTGTTTCTTCCCTACTGTTTGGAAGTCTGACGTGGGCGTACCTTGGATTACACTCGATCAGCTCTACCTCGTCAACCAGTGTCTCGTACTTTCATACCCGAGGGAGGCGCTTCATTAAAACCGGTCCACGAACAGTTAGCCAACTTGGCAGTGATTCGCCGGATGTTGACTTGCGATTATACTTAAACAGACGCTCACGAGGGGACTGATTTGTAGCGGTACACAAGAGGGAACGAAGAGAATGTAAAACATCAGAGAAGAACTTCCCAATCACTGTAAGATAAAGATCTGGATTTGGTGGCCAGGGTGATTGCACGCCAAAGTGTACCGTCGAGCCGTTCAACTTGTCCGTTACTTTGCGGGTTGTATGCGGTGGTTCGGCTAGTTACGATTCCTTTAGCATGAGGGAAACGTTTTAGTTCATCTGACATGAATGAGAAACCACGATCGGTGTGAATGTAAGGTGTACCAAATACAGAAAATAATTGACAGAGGTGATTGATAACGGTAGTAGTTGTCATATCGGTACACGGAAATGCGAACGGGAACCGCGAATATTCATCAATTATTGTGAGTAAATATTTGTTACGTGTATGTGATAGTATTGGTCCCTTGAAATCCATATTTAGCCTCTCAAATGGAGCGGTGGCCTTGATAAAGTTCCCGGTGGGCAGTTTGCAAAATTTCGCTTTTAATTCGGAACACACTGTACACTGGGCGATGGTGCTTTCACGTCTTGTACGGAATAAGGTAGGTTTCGGGATCTCACAAAATGCAGAAGACGCACGACGCCAGGATGGCATAGAGAATTGTGAAGCTCCTTTAAGGACACGGTAGTGAATGTGGATGTGATGTGCACGCGAGTGTCAGCAACTACATTTTCTTTACCTGGACGATATGATACGTCAAAGCTGTAGCAACACAGTTCGATTCTCCAGCGCTGTATTTTCTCGTTTTTTCACTTTCCCTCGCTGCTGCTTGTCANACCTCTGATCAGTGATTATAAGAAAATGCGAACCAATTAAGTAGTGCCGCCATTTTCGGACTGCCTCGGAAATAGCACAGGCTTCTTTCTCGACGGAAGAGTGACGCTTTTCGGAAGGTGTTAGTGTTCGCGAGAAAAACGCAACTGGTCTCCCGTTCTGTGATTGTATAGCGGCTATTGCTATCTCTGAAGCATCAGTTTCCAGCACTAGAGGAGTGTGAGGGTCGACAGTTGTCATCACGGCTCGAGCAAGTTCATTTTTTAGAACATCATGCGCAGCTATGACGCTTGTTGGCAGTGGGAATGTGTTGTTGTTGACCAGAGGGTTAACCTTGTCAGATAAATGAGATATCCACTAAGGATAATACGCGAATAACCCAATAACCCGTTGCATCGATTTTTGATCTCGAGGAGGCGGCAGTTCCAGCAGGGGTCGTAGACGGTCCGGGTTGGGTTTGATGGATCTATGAGAGACTTCATATCCCAGTATCTTGATTTTGTCTATGTTGATGATGCTTTTAGCGTCATTGAAGGTGAAGGAGTATTTACGAGCAACCTGGTAGAAACGATCCAAGTTTATCCGATGCTCTTTCTCAGAGGAGCCATACACCGTGATATTGTCTAAATAGGCAAAAGTTGCCTCCAGTTTCTCGTTTCTAACGATTTGATCGATAACTGTGGAAAGAAGAAACACCATTGGTGATGCCGAAGGGAATCAGACAGAACTGATACAAGTCGTTACTCGCTTCGAATGCCGTATACGTTTTATCTTCGTCCCTTAAGGGTATCTGGTGGTAGGCGCTCTTCAAGTCCAGTGTACTGAAGGTCGTATACCGTGAGATTTTCTCTACCATTTCGTCCATCTTGGGTAAGGGGTAGGCATCCAGCAGAGTGAAGCGGTTAAGAGTCTGACTGCAGTCAACTACCATTCTGCGTTTTTGACGTTCGTTGGTGGTAACAAGCACTTGGACACGCCAGGGAGAATGCGAAGGTTCTATGATACCATCTCTTAGCAATTTTTGCACTTCCGTTTTGATGAACAGCGCGTCCGAGGGCGAATGCCTCCGAGACTTAGTTGCAATTGGAGCGCAATCAGGTGTTAGATTGTTAAATACCCGAGGTGGCTCTATATTCGCAGCCGCTACACTGCAGACCGAAAATGAATCTTTGGCTCCATTGAANGGAATTTCTATTTTTGAGTGTAATCGAAAAAAATCGTGTCCAAGGACGACATCTGAACAGAGGTTAGCTAACACCGATAGCTTGATATTTGAATAACGATGGTTCTTATACAGTAAATTAACGAGGCGATGTCCGTGGGTGAAACTGGTTAAGTTCATCGAAGCTATGGATACAGCACTACGAGATTTTTCGACCTTCCACTTATATTTGCGTACCACAGAGTGCGATATGTAACTAGCAGAACTGCCAGTGTCAATGAGAACCTGGAGAGATATTCCGTTTATGGAGAGCCGGATGATTGCATTGGACAGACACAATGGAGCTGCAGCGAGAGTGATGGAGGATCGACACATACTTCCCAAGTACTCGATTCTCCAACAAACATTTCCATAGTGCGATCCTATCGACAGAGTCGAAGGCCGCGCGAATGTCTAAGAATACAATGACCGTTGGTCTTTGGTAGGCATGACGGTGCTCTGGCAGCTGTCGGAGGGTGAAGATCTGATCGATGCATCCAAGACCAGCGCGAAACCCAGGCTGTTCCTCACGCGTAGTGTACAATCGGCGGAGAATGACGGACGCCAACAGCTTCGACGCTATCGGGATTAGACTTATACTCCTGTGATTGGCGCAGTCATTGCGCGGGCCCTTCTTGAAGATGGGGACTACAATCGATTCCTCCCTCGAGAAGGGGACTTGCTCAGTGTTCCACACTTTTGAGAACAGGACGTGGAGTTCTCTAACAAACGTTATTCCATCATCTTTAAATAGAGCAGGGGGAAGGCCATCGGAGCCCGGCGCTTTGTGACGACCCAAGACTTAGATCTTCATATGGATTTCCGCCTCAGAAGGTGGGTTTGTTGTGACAGACCATGGGATGTGTGCCGGGATAGCTGTGTGAGGGGCTGACCCTGGTGGCCAGCTAAACCGTGCTTTGGAGTGCTCCGCCCAGCGTTCAAGACGTCGTTGTTGACTGTGAATGGGCGAAACGTCAGCTTCACTAGAAGAATGCAGAACATTCTTGAAAAGCGACCAGTGCCGGTTAACGTTGGGGTTGATTTTAGCTCTTCGGCTAGTGCGTTTTGAAAGNCTGTTGCGGGTCCTTTTCGGACTCGCGGTGTGGGTCTCGGGTGTCGAGTGCTCCAAAGGGCTCCTCAAAAGCGACGATGGGTGGTGTTTTCCGAGTAGCGTGGATTGATTGACGCGGTGGTGATTTGAGTGACGACTCGCTTACGCGTAGCGTTTGCCCTTGCATGTCACCACCATTATCCGAGGAGTTTTGGCTGCCTTTTAATGCAGATTTTGCGATCTCTCGGCATCCTTGGCAGATCCACAGAAGATCTACGTAAGTGCTGTATAGTTTTTATAGCTCGCTGGAGAGCTATGAGCACGTTTTGTGTGCCCAATGCTCGCATATGCTGCATTCTATACCTGTAACCACCCGTCTACCACACGATACATCCAGGCCTGGATAAGAAACAAGCGGCATGTAAAAAAGCTGTGACAATGGGAATACTAGTAAATATGTTACCACTAGCTTTGAAAAGGGATTTCAAGGTCACCTTGTTCCTTCATCACGTGGTTCAGATAAATGATCATTGCTTAACCGTCGACGTGTCAAGCGTTTGGAACGCCCACTGAAGTACATGGACAGCTTGGCGAAAACTAAAGCATGGTCGGATTCGAGAGGGGTGCTCCAGTACGATCGGCAGTCATGTATACAACCCCGCTCTTTGAACCTTATAGCGACGTGCTCGATCTGTGTCCGTGTCTGACTTGACGAGGGCGGAAGCCAAGTGGCGTATCGGCAGTTGAAGCGTCTGAAGTTCGTACTGGCGAGGAATAGGCGGTGGTCGGAACAAAGAGCGAGCAACCGTTCCCCATTTTCCGAACGACAGTAATCTAGTCCGAATGGACCACCCAGATGCGCCTCACTTGAAGTCAGTCGGCCTACTCTAGCATTCTCCTGCTAAAATCACTATATCAGCCCAACTCGCTTTACGCAAGAGGTCATATAGGTTATGATAAAATTCATCTTTGACTGCTTCTGGGCTGCAGTCTGTCGGGGCGACGGTTGTTTACTTTGCACGAGCCTCTAAGTCTCACTGCGCACAGCCTACTGTCGACTGGGAACCAGTCCAGGAGCGCGGCTTCAGCTCTCTCACTGAGAGCTACACCAACGCCAGCAAGACGGGAAACCGCAGCCTCAGGGTCCACAGAGAGGCGGAAGTGAAACTTCACTGATGGTTTGATGGGGACGTCAATGGGGTAATGGAGCTGGAGTATTGAACGCGAATCTCTTGGATACAACACAAATCGATGGCTGGGGTCTCAAGCTTACAAACTAAACCGGCCTGTTGTCCTATACGCATCAGAGTGCGCACATTATACATGGTTAGTTTGAAAGGACAACGAGGGCGAAGAAGGGCGTAGTGGTTTAGTCGCTGTCACCGGCGTGCTTTGGACCCTATGGTCCGAGGCTCGAGCCCCGCCACCGCCACCCGACTGTGGTGGTAGGCAGCTCTGCTGTCGTCCGGTTCAATACCACGCCTAACCTAGTGCGGGGCCTTATGTGGTTCGCCACTGCAAGTTCCGGGGCTTAGGTTGCCGATTTCAATCACTGAACAGCAGGTCCTTGGGACTATGGGGTTTACCCCGTCTGCTGTTGATCACACCTAGGTGTGTAATAAAAAAAAAGCTGGTGGAGGAATCGGTGAGACTTGGACGGTAGTCGAGGTAGGACACGAGGGAACAGCGGCAGAGTTTCCATCTGAGGCACTAGTGTTTGCACGATCGTCTGAAGAACCCGAGAGAGGTGAGTTAAGGAGGTGAAGGTAGGATTGGGTAGGGCTGGGGGGACAGGAGTGTGTTTACGGTGTAGAGAGTTTATCTGTAGGTGTGGAAATGGCAGTCTGAATGCACATGAAAGTTAAAGAGTTCATCATTGCTGGCGTTGTGGGCTGTTGTACTACTCGGTCGCCCGGTACAGAGTAGGCCTTGTTCCAGGGTGCACTCTAGGCTTTGCGCAACCAAGCGGGGACTGCAAGACAGTAGCGATATTCCAGATGAGCCGGTGGCCAGTGGTTGGTTCATTTGCCTCTTCTGGGTCAGGGACAAATTCAGATCGACCACCTCGCTATAAGCTATAAAGAGCGGGGTTGTATACAAGACTGCCGATCGTATTGGAGCACCCCTCTCGAATCCGATCACGCGTTAGTTTGCGCCCAGCTGTCCATGTGCTTCGGTGGGCGTCCTAAAAGTACGACGCAGCGGCGGTTAGATAAGTTGTCTCAACCAGCATGCTTAGCCGTCTTTCAAAACGCGCTAGCTGAAAAGCTAGAACCAACGATACGACGAATGAGCACCGACGCTTCTTTCTGTAGCAGTTGACCCATTTTGAACCATCTAAACGTACAGCGCAAAGTCGGCTACTAACCAGGACCTATTCAAGTAGTGAACTCAGCCTTTACACTTAGTAAAATCCCAAGACAAGCAACACCGCGAGTTTCGGATGCCGAATCGCCTGAAACATGGAAAGTGGCACGTGAGGATGATGTTAGATTAGCAGATCGCAAGGTAAGGGTAGAAGTAGGGTCTTGTATGCGCGTTCCGGAGACAGCTTACATCGAAATTTAAAGCTACTGGAAACGGATGTCCACAAAACAGTGTCAGCAATGGTTTGAAATTGGTCTTCGAAGTGGAACTGCCTGATCGCCTTTTAGCTCAACCATCAGCCGGTGGACTCATTGAACACAGAGCGGTAATGCAGGAAGCGATCCAAAAGAAAAATCGAAACAACGGTTGGTTGCTAAGTTCTAACTGTTGAAGTTCAGTCCAGTTTGCACTAGACGGAATTGGTCGAGATCAACCGTGCGTTCACATCGTTGTGTTGTCAGCTAGTTGTCTTGGCTTTCAACACTGCTCGTCAAACGTTCGTTTTGCATTTTGTTCTGAAAGGCAGATTCTTTAGGTGTAGTATCCCATCCACCAGATATGTATAAATGAAATACACAGATATAGGAACGAACTCACCTTGTTCCTTCATCGCCTCTCAGGTGGCCAGCTCCGGAAATACCACGTCCCAGCACAGATCCAAGGCCATTTTAAAGGCTAACACTGTTGAGCAGCTTAGAACAGTCTCCGGTACTCTGTTTCACAAAGACACCACCCGGTTCGTGAAGAACCTAGCCCTCAATTCCAACCTGGAGTGCTCTCTTTGCAGCTCAAAGCTATGATCTCTAGTGCCACAATCCGGTGCAGGAACGAAGAGGCTGCTTAGTTCTATACCGGATAACCCCCTTGACTATCTTGCAGGCTTCTATTAAGTCGTGCCTGGTCCTTCGGCGTGACAACGAGAAAATATTCAGGTCCTGCAGACGCTGCGANACCATTCTGGTTGCCAGTCGTACTCTCTCTAGACACCACATCTCTGCGATAATATGGGGTCCAAACTTGCACGCAGTATTCCAGCAGTGGATGCACCACTGCCTTGTACAGCGGAATGAACACTTCTGACTTCCTGCATGTAACTGTGGTCCTCAACCTAAAAGGTACTCCTCTTGCTTTATTTGCAGCCACCTGACATTGCCTAGTAGGCCGAAAGTCCTTTGTGACAATTATTCCTAGGTCTTTGACCTCCGTCATACCTCATAGCGCTGCGCTCCAGGTTGAATCTACATTAGTGGTGAGTAGATGACACTTGGCAAGATTCAGGGGTAAGTCCCATCGAGCCGACCAGCTGTGGACAGCATCTAGGTTCTGGGTTAAGTTCTCACTCGCTATCTTCATAGCGTCCGCAAAGATGAAGCAGGGGTTGTGCAATTCTAGCGCAAGGTTGTTGATGAAAAGAAGCCCCAGAACAGAGCCTTTGGGCACCCTGCTTGTAATCCTGTCTGATCGCGAAGTGTAGCTGCCAACCCGTACAGCGCAGCTACGGTTGCTGAGAAAATGCTTCAACCACTGACGCGCTGATCCGACTATTCCAAACGTTGGTAGTTTCCTATCAAGCAACGTAAGACACCGAGTCAAAAGCCTTGCTAAAGTCTAAGCAATATACCTCCATTGCCCTAGCCCGATCTAAACGTGTAATTTCTTCCAGAAACATAAGTAGATTAGCTAAGCACGACTTATTTCTGGTAAACCCATGCTGTGTAGGAGATAGAAGTCTATGAGTCACCAGGTCCGCAGAGATTTGTCTTCTGGCAATTTGTTCAAGACAGTTGCACAGCGTTGATGTTAAACTGATCAGTTTGTATTTCTCCACCTTTTATCTGGACCCCGATTTGTATCTTGCTACAATGGTTGCCTTCCGCCATTCCTCCGGCACTATTCTGGAGTTCAGTGATGCCCTAAACAATTCAGTGACAGGTCCTAGTATGACCCCAGTATGGTCTGATCAAAACCTGCCACCTTATGCTTGCACAGGCTTCTGAGCTCGGTCCATATCTCCTCCTCCCTAACGATTAGCATCTGCAGCTCGTTTTCACCAAAGGGCTCTGGACTCCAGCACCCTGGTACGGACGATGGACACTTTTGAAATAGTCCATCAGCGTCGCATCTCTGTCCTTATCCGTGCTAGCTATGTTATCTTTTGCCATCTNCATCTTCAAGGTTCCGACACTTTCACGGGTGGTTCCCTTAAATTTTACATAGACAAAAATCTTTTCAGGTTTGTTTTGATCTTCCTAGCTAATCTCTTTTCATACTTGAACATAGCTTCCCGCTGAATTGCCAGTGCCAACTTGTAGTTGACCCAGGCACAATGCTCTCTGCGAAGCTTATAGAAAGCCCAGCGCTTTTTATGAGACGTAAGCTTTCTTTCTATTCTAGGCAACCCCAAAGGAGGTCTGCTTCTGGATTTCGATCCATAGATCCCTGACGATATCAGAATGGGCATCGTGAAGTCCGGCGACGGGTCTCAGGCGAGGTAGGTGCTGACTGGGCTTAGTGTCACTCATGAGATGACGTGCCAAAAACTTCCGCAGCCTTTCCTCCTTGGATGGGAGGGGAGCATCGAGAATAGCTGATTTCAATTTATCGAAAGAATGCTCCAGGGGGATTCAAAACTAAATCCCGTAAAGTAGACAACTGGTGACCCGAGATGGTCAACGCCAAAATTGTGCGTTAGCTTTTTAAATTTCTATGAGCAAAACTGCAGTTCCAACGCTGCTAACCAAACCTCGGGGTCTTGAGGGACGAAAGGGATCGGGCGAAACGCCACCGTATTTAAGATTAGGTCTGGGCTGGTCGAACGTATCTTACTGTCAGACGACATGAAGTTGCGATTAGATATTCAATATAAATTTATGTCATCCAACTAAGACACAAAACCAGAGACTTAACAAGGAAATAAAAAATATTTTCCTGTCGGGCTCACCAATTGAATTAACGTCGACTACGACTGACCGTGACACACTCAAGAACGGGAATCTTGAGCTCGCAAGACAATCAAGTTACAACCGGTTAAACTACAAGACTTGTGGTTGTTGTAGACGTTTATGTAGGTACCGTGGCACAGAGGAAGTACTGTCACCGGCAAACGAGAGTTTGCGGTAAAGCATGAATTCACAATAAGTAACGAGCGCGATAACGAGTAAAACGAAGCGAAAGTGAGAAGTGAAAGTCCCCTTCGCGGAAGGATGCAGCAGTTTTCGATCGTATAAAATAAACGTTACATGGTGTTGGTACTGAAGTGAAAATGTGAACATACATTTAAATTTTAGAGGACAAATGATGTCCAGTAAACGTGTGTTGTGATCCGGTTTTCACAGTATCATCGGACACACTACAGATGTAGAAGAATTAAAGGAGTGTATCTAAGACCTGTGGAGCACGTGTTGTCATCGAGGAAAAGTTGGAGAGAGAGCTTCCTGCTCTAAGGAAGAGGAGCAAGAGAATAAGGAGCTGCCTAGTAAAGTTAATAGCCTAACAACGGTGTCGTTAATTTCTGGTTTGTGGATTACTGGCGAATGCGGCACCCGGTCAAACGATTTAGCAAAATCTATGAAGAGTGGTGAGATTTCGCCATCACTGTAGGTCTGTGTTAGGCATGCTGGTGATGCATGACCTGCCAGGAACGAAGCCGTGTTGAAAAGAAGATAGGGGTTATTTTCTTTGAGGCGATTAATAATATGCCTCTTAATGAGACGTTCCAATTTTTTACTGGCGAGGTGAATCCGAGGTCCCATTTTGTATATTGTTGATATTGTTGATGGCCTCCATCCAGCCACCGGGGAAAGCATCTTTATCTAGGCGGTTCTGTAACAATAAAGTGCTCGATTGGGACTTTATCTGACTTAGTCTGTGGGGAAGAGAAGAAACCGGATTTGACGAAAATGAAAATATCTTGAAATCGAGCGCGGAAACTATCTACTATCTTTTCAGGTGAGGTAATTGGGGAGCAGTCAGGATGTTCCCAGCCAAGATAGAGGAAATTAGCTGGCCTTTGTCAGGAAGAAGTATGAACGGACGGCAGAAGTTTCTTCTTATCATCAAGATGTCTTTTTTCAGCGGTTGAAGAAATCCCTAATATTATTCTTGCATTGGTTTGGGATGTACTTGAATGTATCTGTATCTTCATTCATGTCATCCAGCTTATGCCTTGTAAAGAGGGCTCTCCGTTCTTAGAGCAGTCGGCAAATGGGACGTGGTAAACAAGAGCGGCTTTTGGCCGGTGTATATATTTTCAGAACGAACAAGTAGCCGCTGGTTTGGATTACGTTCTCTATATGATCACTGAGTCCATTGGTTTTTGAAGATAAATTGTCAGATGTCAGCTTTGCTGCCAGTTATTCTCTTAGAGCAGTGAGTGCGATCCATTTGTAGGACCACAAAGCCCTAGGTGCTAAGATGAGAGGGTCAATGAACGAAGAATTAAAGGCTCAGAAGTGAATGGTCACTCTTGCTCCGTAGGTAGAATGTGCGGAATTCGTCGCGTATGGTACGGGAGTTCAGTAAAAGGTACAGAAGGGGTAGACCAAAGAAATTATCACTGGAGTTTGTCGGAGTTCTGGATGGAGCACTAAATTCACCGGTTATTAGTACGTGGGTATGGGGGCAGCCAAACCAAACTTAATAAAGTCAGATCAAGCCAGGTATCACAGGACGGAGAAGGCTTTCGCCAACCAAGCGTCTAGAATCTTGCTTCGGCAGGAATGTTTCTTCTCTTAAAGCTTTAAACTCATTTCAATAGCTGTCTTGTAGATGTTTACCGGCTGCAAACTGGTTCCAGTGCGATATCTGTAAAGGAGAATAGTTTGGAATCA
>UZAN01041947.1:29591-39794 GCA_900618425.1 Echinostoma caproni
TGCTTTGGTTTACCGGTGTTTTAGCAACACCCGGTTTCGGAGAGATCTTTGCGAGGGATACCGTGAGAGTCTTCTTTCTGGTGACCTTCTTTTTGTCTATCGCGGCTGCATGACCCTGATCTGGAGTCTGCTGTGATCCCTGCTTCCGGGTATCAGGTGTGATCTGATATCTTCCTCCAGTGACTCGCTCGATTTTCTCGCACTTACTGAGCATCAGGTCCCGGACTGCAGGATTTCCGAAACTCCACTAAGATGGGCCTAGCCCTTCTTTGCTGCAGGCTGCCTATATGATCGATCCAGCGGTCGATCCTCTGCACCCTCTTAATAAGAGCATGTGGGGGTAACCCAGCAAGTCTCAAGAGATCCCGGACCTTTCTGTGTCCTTTGTCAGCCCGCGCTTTTGCATTCCTTATTATTGGTTCCTCGTTGTTGTAAATGAGGATGTTCCTGTTTCTTCCCATTGCCGTTTCGTTCTCTTTTTTGAGAAGCGACAATTCCCTCACTAACGTGGTAACTTTCCCTTCTAGCTCCTTTACGATTTTCGTCAGCCCTTCTTGCGAAACCAGTGAGTTCTGGATTTTCACTGTGGTGTTGCCTACATCTGGAGCAGCTTTTTGTCCGGCACCCTCCGACAGTGCTGAGCATATGTAGCAGAGCCACTCCAAGGCGTCTTTTCCTACATAGACTTCGTAGGCTTTACGGTCTAGGCGAGCACATGATTGGTGGTACCAGTATCCACAGCAATCGCATTGAATACCGTCAGAGACCATTTTCTGGCACTTAGGAGCTCCACAGCAACCTGTTTTGGCCATTGCAAAGTTAACAGTGTGCAACTAATTTCTCTGTGTAAAATGTCTTAGGCAATGAAATCACTGATTTCAAAAAGTTATACCCGAAGACTCACCGAATATCTTCTCTAAGCGGGTTTACAGACTTTTACACGATTAACAGCGGTTTCAGCGGCTTTAACTCACGGCTATTCGGAATTTTCGAGACTAGAATTTACCACGTCAAAATTTGAACCGAGCGCTCAAGGTCGTTCAGTTCAGGAGAATGTACGGGACAGCTGGAACACCAGCTGAGTTCACCAGTAGGGTGTATATCATCAGGTCCCATGGTGCAGTGCGGATTAATGAGAAAAGGATGGATCTCAGGAATGAATTTGTAGCTAGAGGTTGCAGAATACGGTGATTGAGCACCAGATGGGAGTTAAATGTTTTCTGGAAGTGTGATCGGAAAGTATCCGCCACCTCCGTTGGGGATGAGGCAATTGATCCGTCCGGATTATTGGAAGCTGTGGGGCAGAGAGAGGGTTTACGCAAGCTATGGATGTATCTAAAGAAGAAAGGCTTATTGTTTAAAGCATTGGTAAGGATACCTCTTTGGGTGTACCTCTGATGCTCCCAAATTTTGCTTCGGCCGGCCCTTGTATCTAATAGGCGAGGAACTGAACGAGGGAGAGATGATTTGGTAGTAGACGTGATTCGATTATGGGGAACGAATTAGGAGTCTGCGAGAGAGATGGTTTGCTCTATTTGCCTGGCAAGGCCGTCAACAGACATTCCAGAAGAAGGGCAGATGTGTAATTGCAGAAACCGGTTTACAGACTCAAAGTTTGTTCTTTTGAAGGAATGAACGTATCGAGTGTTATCACTAAACAGATTCCGAATTACAATGTAGTGAAAAGTAAGCGAAACATGATCACTTTTGCCGAGAGGAAAAAGCTGGTTAATGACATCAACCTGGTGTCTTTCATTGGTGATGACTAGGTCTAATAAAGATGAGGTAAGTCCTTATCGTGGACCGGGTTGGAAAAGACACGTACTGCGTCCAGGAATTCTCTACTAGAAGGTCAGTAAGATGGCTACCCAAGGAGACGTCCGTCGAGAACGTCTTTTGCTACTCGATGCCTGGGCAATTGAAATCACCTACCACGAGAAGGTGAGAAGGTTGGCAGCTTTTCGTGACAGGCCTAAACTGGTCTATCAAGGGGAGATTCTCTGATAGACTGGATTGAGGTGGGAGATAGACTAGGCAGGAGGTTGATCGTCCTGAAGATCTGAAAACAGATCGAAAGACTATTTATGAGAAGGATAGGATCAGGGTGCACGAAGGTTGGAGGGGGAGATGGTGCTTAAAATAAATGATGACCCCACCTGCTCTTCCGCGGATGGAGTCTTTTCTAGTAAGGGAATAGTCCGGTTCGGTTACTTTGCCATCGGCCAAGTCCGTCAAGAGCCATGTTTCTGTCAGCAGTAAAACGTCTAGGTTGATGTCTAGGGCAAGCTGCCTCAGATCTAGAATCTTATTGGGGGAGACTGAAGCAGTTGCAATAAAAGCATTAAAAAATTCGCTCATCATGAGTCGAAGAGAGGGGAGAAAGAGTTGCAAGGCGTTGGTGGGTTGAATTGGTGAGGAAATAGGGGGAAGGGGAACCCCGAGTCCTGTCGGTCGGAGTTTCTGTTGTACACCTACATGCAGGAAGGTCGGAGGTTTCACGGATGGGCGAACTTGATTCAGCGTCCAGCCGAAAATTTGATTTCTCAATGGGGGTGGATACGGAAGTTGAGAGGAAGGGAAGAGCTTTAGAGAACTTGTTATGCTTCGGGAGAGTTGAAAAGAAAGTCTTGAGTTTCTGAGCAAAGGGCAACAGGCAGCTGGGGCGATTTTTTCTCCGTGACTGTGTTACTTTCCTGGACCAGAGGATCCCCACGTAGGACGATTTTGCTCCAGTGGGACGGGTTCCCTTTTTCTGCTTTGTGGTCTCAGGGCCATAAGCACNGAGGTGCAGGCTACAGGCTTGAGGCAGAGCACTATCCTACCTTGACCGCGTGGTCCAAACTTTTGTCGTGGTAGACAAGTTTTGTTTTCTTTCAATCTTTATTTAGCCTTTATCAGTGTAGTAGCACAATTAGGGTCTTTATTTTGGCTTTGCTATAGTGTACTCGTAGTACGTTAAATGGTGTTGTCCTTCTTGAGCGTCGTGTTCAGTACACCTCATCCATTGCGCAACCTCTTTTAGAGCTGGTGGTAACATATTTACTAGTATTCCCATTGTCACAGCTTTTTTACATGCCGCTTGTTTCTTATCCAGGCCTGGATGTATCGTGTGGTAGACGGGTGGTTACAGGTATAGAATGCAGCATATGCGAGCATTGGGCACACAAAACGTGCTCATAGCTCTCCAGCGAGCTATAAAAACTATACAGCACTTACGTAGATCTTCTGTGGATCTGCCAAGGATGCCGAGAGATCGCAAAATCTGCATTAAAAGGCAGCCAAAACTCCTCGGATAATGGTGGTGACATGCAAGGGCAAACGCTACGCGTAAGCGAGTCGTCACTCAAATCACCACCGCGTCAATCAATCCACGCTACTCGGAAAACACCACCCATCGTCGCTTTTGAGGAGCCCTTTGGAGCACTCGACACCCGAGACCCACACCGCGAGTCCGAAAAGGACCCGCAACAGCAATCAGCATGAACCAGTCATACCCCGAACCGAACAGAGTATACAAGAAACGAACTAGGGTCAATCAACAGTTGTCCCTCAGTACCAAACTGTTGTGAAGCAACAAAACAACAGCTTCACAAAACCAACTGCATCTGGTTCAACTAACCAGTCAGTTCAACGTGCTGGACAACTCAGTCAAAACAAGACAAATCCTAAAGGGATCGGGGAAAACAGAGGGAACTCCAAGCCTAAAAAGGACAGCCGCAAAGTAAATCGGCAACCCACAGGTTTTCAGACGGGTGCTTCATCTGATGGTTTCAAGGCAGCTATCTCTCGACTCGAGAAACAAGAAGTTAGAATTGAGAACCTGGCTCGCCACATGCAAAGGCAACTCATAGAGATCCAGAGACTCCACGCGTCCTACGAGTCCACCTTAGGCAGGACGCGCAACATGATAATTCACGCTCCAGAGCCAGTCATCTCCAACATCACTCAACGGATCACCGCAGGGAAAACACTCATTCTGAGTGTGCTGCGCAACGCCGGCTGTCACCCCAAAATGGCTTGGAAACGAGCACACAGGCTGAAAAAGGGTCCCACCAAAATAGGAAGGCTTCCCTACCAGTCAAGCGCTGCTTGTGGAACTCCACAGTGCAAAGGAACGAAACTTTCTCCTATCTAAGGCATCAGTCATCGCTAGCACAATGACCAATATCAAAATTGGGGCAGACAGCCGCACCCGCAAAGCGGTCATCTCGGGTACTCACTACCCTCTGAACGCCCCGGTAGTACCCTCTGAGAAAATCCCACAACAACTGCAAAGAACCCGGTCCCTGGACCACATTCCAAAAAACGGAGAACCTCTTACGAGGATTACTCCATCAACATAACGACCAACAAACAGCGCAATCACCCACAGATCCCCTCCTGTGTGCTGATAAACGTCTACAGCATCCTAAACAAGAGAGACGAGGTGACTGATACTCTTGGTACCGTTGATCTGTGCGTTCTCACGGAAACGTGGTTGCGCGAGGAAAACGAAATCGGTGACTGGAGCCGTAACTTTGAGCATTACCGCTCCGACCGTATTGATTCGCTTGGTGGAGGTTGCTTGCTACTAGTGTGGAAAGTTATCCGTCAGTCAGCGATGCATTTCATGACTAACTCAACAAACATTCAATCAGCAGCCTGCATTCTGCACGTGAATCCCTCGTCATGGCTGTCGGGATCTATCGCAGCCCAAGCTCGTCACACCAAGAAGATGAGGAACTTCTTCAGGCCTTGCGTGGAGCTGCCAGATCAGGATATCGTCTCTTGATTCTAGGTGTTTTCAAAGCGCCCACTGTCAACTGGACACACCAATCATGTCGCGGAACTGGGTTTGATATGGCTCTGCTCAACGCCATATCCGGTCCAACCCTGACGCAGCATGTGATGGTACCTACCAGGATAAGACCTGGACAAGTACCCTCCACTCTCGATCTCGTTCTAACGAGGAACGGCAATGACGTCGCAGAAATAAGGACTGGATTTCCTTTGGGCAAAAGCAACCACTCACCGGTGTTTTTCAAATTTCACCGAGTATAAACCCCAAAGCCCAAAACTGGAATTCGAAGATTCCACAACATCAACATTGATGACTTTGTCAACCGAGCGAAGGGACTGTTCTGGGACAATCTGAGCTCCACAGAGGACACCTGGAACCGAATGAGGAAAATCGTACTCCTCACGGAGGTCTACGTGCTTGTGATAACAACGGGGATAAAGGGACACAAACCTTGGTTCCGAGCTAGAGTCCGCCGAGCGTTAAAGAGAAAACGTCAGGCATGGATGGCGTTCAACAGGCAACGAAGTCCACTGCTCTTTGCTCGCTTTAAAGGTCTCCGAAATAAAGCTATCAAAGTAGCGCGGGCGGCTAGACTCAAGTATGAACTAGCCATAGACAACGAGGCCTCGAAAAGCCCCAAAAGATACTTCGGCTATGCTCAAGTCCGGTCCTCACCAAGAGAAAGTGATCGGCAATGCCCTTCACATTAATGGATAACTCTTGACCACCGACAAGGAAATTTCCGACTCATTCCTCGCTTCGTGGAGCCAGATACTATCCACTCAGCCATCATAAAACCGATAGAATTCTTGATGATCCCCCAACTAGTCACGATGCTGAACGATTCTCTGAACACGGGCCGGATTCCGGAGGATTGGAAACATGCAACAGTTGTCCCAATCTTCAAAGTGGGTAATCAATCGGATCCGTCCAACGATCGTCCGATTAGTCTCACCAGCATCGTTGCTAAGCTCCTGGAGCGTATTCTGCATGCAAGACTACATAAGTGCGCACCTTCTTCAAATCTTTTTCTTTTGCAACACCCAACACGGGTTCATCAAAGGCAGAACTTGTCAAACAAATCTGTCATGTTTCCTGGACGTAGTAACACAGAAATTAGACGAGGGATGCATCCTAGCTCCTCTGCTTCTTCTTCTAGTGTATGTCAACGACATAACGTCAGGGCTGGAGAACCCCTGCTTTTTGTACGCGGATGACATCAAATTGGTTGGACGACAGGCATTCTTTGCAGAGTGATATCTTAAGGGTATGCGAGTGGTCGCAAAAATGGGACCTCCCACTCAACGCATTGAGGAGTCATGTGCTAGCCAATATAACGCATCCCGTCCCTCGTCAGATCCTCACTACGGCCGGAGCATATGCAACCCTGGCTTACAAATCCGAGGCAATGGACCTCGGGATAAGAGTCTCGAACACCTTTTCTCCGTTCTCTACTGCTGTAGCAGCAGCCTTGAAAGCCGGGCGAGCTCTGTTTTAACTCCGAACGGCAATCACCAACCGTTGCCCCAGTGTATTCATGCCCTTGTACACAGTGATCGTAAGGCCTCACCTCGACTACTGTGTTCAGGCCTGGGCACCGTATTTTCGGAAGGACACCAAAGTTCTGGAAGACGTTCAGCGACTAGCAACGCGGATGGTCTGGGGTCAAAAAGGACTCAACTACTCGGAAAGACTGAACTCCCTGAACCTGTTCTCTCTAGAACTCCGACGGATGAGGGGGGACCTGATTGAAGTGTGCAAAGCTACCAGGAACATGGAGCAGTCCGCCACTGGTCACTTGTTCACCTTGCGGGCCAACGACATCCTCCGAGGGCACTGTTACACACTCGGGGGAGAACCAGGTGCAAGCTAGCAATTAGATATCATTTCTTTGCAAATGGAGTAGTCCCTACATGGAACAAACTACCAGCTCGAATAGTTGACTGTCCCACAATGAAGGATTTAATAATAATAATAATAATAATAATAATACTAATAATGGTATATTTCTCGGATTCCAACGAGAGACATGCATGTGGTGCACGATCATGGCAGGCAAGGTACAATAACAATGGTCTCATATAACACAAACAAGATCTTGAAAAATGGTCATGATGTTTGTGAAATCGAAGTATAATAGGGAATTGTTGGGTGGAATAAGTTGTTGTTTTAACGCTCCATTTCACATTGTAGCGCAACCCACTTTCAACTTCAAGGTCACTGATAAATTCAGAGTGATACATTTCCGTAAAATGACAACATAAGCGTAGACATGTATAGGGGTGAATAAAGATGAAAAATATGAAAAGTTATCGGTATAAAACGATGAATTGCGGAAGAAAAAATTCTTGGTGAGTTAAAAGTGATCGTAAGTGAAACCAGAGCTGAAAAGGAGTGGTATCTTTTATTCTCAGACCTGCCCTAGTGATCAGGATTCCTTTAGTTTACTGATGGAATGCATGAAACAGATACTGCACCACCTTCCTTTCCTTTCTACCTTCCAGATATTTCTCCCTCATGGAGAATCGGAAGAAGCTCCACACTCTCGCGAGATTCGGTTCATAGACGGAACCCACAATTATCAGGGCACCCAACAGGAGAAGGCCTCTCTATGTCCTGTGATTTGAATTTGAATCTGAACTGAACTGAACAGTTTCATTGGTTCTATCTGCGAGGCTGTTTAACATATCAGGAGTCTACAGAAGCCCGGAATGCACCCTCGAGGAGGATCATGCACTCCTATGCACCCTAGGTAGCTTATACGTAAACTCACAAGGAGTTTGTACTTTGGGAGATCTCATTTTCCCAAAAATCGATTGGGAGGTGGAGCGGGCACCAACAGGTCAGCGGAGAGCGCATTCTTAGAATAGATGCACTCGAGGAACCTGCAGCAACATGCCCGGGAGTGCACTAGGTACAGAGATGGAGATAGGTCATCTCTACTGGACCTGCTAATTACAACGTGGGAGAATGATGTGACAAACATCATCCTCCCGCCACCGCTGAGTAAAAAGGACCACGTCGTTCTCACCACAGCAATAAGTCTCATGCACTGTAGGAGTAAGGTTAGGATGTCCAGGAACTACTGGACCATAGATGCGACGAAGCTGAATGCCCGAGCTGTGGAGCTGGTGTGGGCCCCTATCCACGAAAACGACTCCATTGACCAGCATTGGGGCCGGATCGAGGCAAATCTCTTGCTTCTGCAGGATGAATTCACTCCCCTTAAACCCAGGGCAGCGGAGAACAAACCACCTTGGTGGAGCCCAGTGATTAGAANTACAGCGTACAAATAGGAGCTGGCACACTTATAGGTCAACGGGCAGCCACCAATCCTGGGCGCAGTACATCAGGAATAGAAACGAAGTAGTGGCAATTCAGCGCGAGCTAAAACGGCAATATGAGCTGAAGTTGACCAAGTGTGCCAAATACCAGCCAAAAAGAGGTATTTTCGTTATGTCCAATCTAAGGGAGGGCTCAGTGAAAAGGTAGGGCCTCTGATATTGGACGATGGAGAAGTAGCAGCCCCAAAGATGGATTTAGCCGTGCGATTTAAGGAATACTTCAGAAGCGTACATGGGATAGATCAAATCTTCACTGCACAACCTGACCTCCACACCGATGGACCGGATATCCCCGAATTACACGTGGGGTTGGAGCAGATTCACAGGACTCTTGGTCAGCTTAACGCCACCAAATCCGCCGGACCAGATGGCATCCACCCGGCCCTAGTTAAACACATAGCTGAGGTTCTAGGGGGCCCACTATGTCACCTGTTCAACAAAACTCTAGAATGGGGCAGGATACCATAGGACTGGAAAATGTCAACTGTGATCGCCATACACAAGGGAGGACCGAGACACGAGGTGAAAAACTACCGTCCAGTTAGTCTTGCAAGCATCTTGTGCAAAGCGCTTGAGAGAATTATCAGAACCCACTTATGCAAATAACTCACTCAGCACCGCTTGCTGACTGCGGCACAACATGGGCTTCTGAAGGGAAAATCCTGTCTGAGCAATCTCTTGCCCTTTTTAAATGAAGTCACAGCGAGGGTTAGCAAGTAGAAGCATGCTATCTGGACTTCAGCAAAGCATTTGACTCAGTATGTCATCGCTTACTTTTGGCCAAGATACACGCTCTAGGGATAAGGGGTGACATCCACAAGTGGCCAACAGCTTTCTTGGCCAATAGAACTCTCGTGATTCGGGTCGGAGAAGCGAACTAGCCAATGAAACTTATTGCTAGTGGTGTTCCTCAGGGATCAGTTCTAGGTCCACTCCTATTTTTGCTCTCTATCAATGATCTGCCTGAACGCTTAGGCTCGCAGATGACGTCAAGGTGGTAGGATCAAATGGGAAAGAGGAATTAGGGAGGGACATAGGAGAAGTGCTCAAGCGGTCAAGCACTTAATTAATCTGAATAATCCAAATCACCGCTTGATCAATTGAAGTCCCGAACCCAATGAACTTGTCTCCAGAAGCGAGTTGTATTGCAGCATGGAGTGAAACATGTTCCCTTACCGACGTATTATTCTGGCTGTATTCCTTCCTTTCTATTCCTGTCCTCATGCCTCCACCATCAGGCAGCATTTGTTCTACAGACGGCCTCTCCGTATTACCCCGCACTGTTTACGTACGTCCAATCCTTCCGAGACCAGTTTTACCATTACTTGCAGTTCTAGTGACATGCATGTTCAATGCATCCTCCATCTTCCATAAATTCGTCGGTGACCATGTCCGGTTTGTGTTCCTTTCACATTGTGTTTTCGTTCTGATCCTCACCATTTTTATTGTCTACCTATTTGCTTACACTGTTATTGTACATATACTCGCTCTGATCATTTGATCATGCCTTGTGCATGTCTCACGGGCTCCGTGAAATATACACCTATTATTATTATNCCACTGGAGACGAGGAGCTAATGGTGGGGAGTAGTCATGTCGGTCTTTCACTATGAACGACCCAGAAAGCTAGAGATTTAGGAATCGTAGTGACAGCAGACTACAAATGGGCAGAACAGTATGCCGCGGCCGCTCACCGTGCCCGTCGAGGGCTTTTTAGATTGAGGTCGGCAATGAAATGTAGGAAACCGGAGGTATTCTTACCTCTATACAAAGCCATTGTTCCACCGTATATGCAGTATTGTATAAAAGCCTGGGCTCCCTTCTTCAAAAGGGACGCCGCTTATCTCTATGGGGTCCAACAATTAGCCACGAGGACGATCGAAGGACAGCGAGAGAAGTCTTATAAGCAGAGACTGGAGGACCTTGGGCTCTTCTCCTTGGAGGGAAGAAGACTCCGAGGTGACTTGATAGAGACATTCAAAATTACGAAGAGCCTGTCAGGAGCGGATCAAGCAGTGTTCTTCGAGAGGATAGAAGGCAATACTAAGGGGCACATGCACAAGCTGAAGAAAGTACGCA
>UZAN01041948.1:5753-23681 GCA_900618425.1 Echinostoma caproni
TAGCACTTTTGATTCAGTTCTGTAAATTTTAAAGGTGAAATGTTATCATTCGGAGTTGTGAGTCAGTTGGAAACAGTTAAAATCCAACTGTTTGAAAGAGCTATACAATGAATCCCAGATTTCAGTTTGTGCTTAATCTGTTCTTTGCGAGGCGAAGTTTAATGTATTTTTTAAAATTCTCACTGATATCCACAATGTCCCAACCATAGCACCATGATACTACTCTCCTAAATGAAAATAAGCCTTTCAACAATAATGGATTCCCAGCATCTTATTAGTTCGATGACAAGATAGATATTCTTTGGGAAAATACGTTCAGAGATAAACAACTCAAAGTTGTGTATTCGAATGGTTTAATGGGCATATTACGAAATCCGATTGCATGTTTTAATGTTTCAAGAAGTACACTGGTAAACCTAGTAGCCCGTGCAGTTCATTCGCAGTTGTCGAAAAATGAAAACCAGTCTTTGAACAAACTACAAACTATTTATCGATCGGTTATCACACTATCGGTCAAGGGAAATTTATCGCAACAACCAAGTTTTGAACTTGCTCGTGTACAGTTTAAACAAAGAAAAACTATTCTCGTGCCTGTACGTGTGTGTGAGTGTGCGTTCATGTCCGTTTCACCACTGCGATCGAATGCCCCGAGTCCGAAATGACATCAATTGACTGATTGACTGACTGACGATCTGACTGGCTGACTAACTGACCGACTGACTAAGGGCTGATTGGGCGAATCAAATTGTATACTGTCTTTGATGGGATAAATTTAGCTTTAAACCGGGATAAAAATAGCTGTAACTCACGCCCACTCTAAATATAGCTCTGATGATCTAAATTTCGCCTACGGGTTTTGAGAGCGGAAGAGTATCGTTCATTATAATGGTCTCCCCCGTCCCGCTCAAACCACGAAATACTCAGCCTGTACCTTCGATCTCAGATCACAACGACAGTGTCCACGTTCATTTTTGCGTGGTTCAATGCGATAGACACGTGACTGACTACTGTCCAATCAGAATGATTTGTTTGCTACCTTGAGACCCAGTGAGATATTGAAAAATGAAGACGGAGTGGAATTTATTTATCTGTATTTTTGTTTCCATTTTTTCGATGGGTTTTACCATTCTCCTGACTGTATCTCTCGCAGACTTGAGTGTTTTTATTGCTGTATTTTCAACAAAGCCTTGTGAACATATTTTGCCCACAAAATAGCATGTGGAAAATAAAGATTTTTTTCTCCCTCTTAGTCAATTCACTGTTATGATTTTGTCCCTGTAATTAGATTAGACCGATGTATGCCATAGACATTGTCAGCCTATTTTTGGGAGTATGCTTGTGTGTGCATATTTGCGTGGTGTCATACTAGTATACCTATCGATCTCACATAGAGTGGATCAGTATTTGGTACTGCAGAGAGAACACTATAGTCAGGTTGGTTCACTTACCGTCGTGTTCAGTTTGCCAACCCCAATATTTACATGCTTTTTCCAGTTTACCACTAATAAGTATATATTTCCACCACTACTAATAGTAATGAACACACGCGTGGCTTCCATCCTAGTCGTTTGAAATAGGATGCTAATTGGTGGGACCGAAGAAACCCGTGTCCGTCAAATTACCTTCTCTCTCTATCCTTCACTCGGTTGGCTCGATCGAAAGTGGAACGTTTCACTAAATCGATCACTCTTATCCTGTGATAGTGGTACCTCAGACCGAAAATCAGGTACCCACGGCTAATGACCGTGATTTTTTGGAGCATACCGTCGATCCTTTATTCTTTATTCTTTTTGCACATATTAGCATGATGTCTTTTAGGGGAAAATAAAACAGATTAATCGGCTCTTAGCCTGTATCTGCAAATGACTGAGTGAATGTATGTGTGTGTACGTAGTTTCTAAGGCATTACACGCTGTTCATGCGATTGACAAACATGGTTAATCACGATGACACTTATAAAAGTGCATCTGATGTGCCACACAGAAATAAACTAGACAACTTCGAATCTTCATTCAAAGTTGTATCTGTTATTCGGTAAACTCTTTCCCATTTCTGGCTATGCCCAAGTTGTATTACAAATCTACGAGTGAATCGACGAAATTTCAGGGTAACTAAAAGCAACCTTTAATTGATTATGCTTTCACCGACAGTAAAATAAGAAAAATAGTAACTGATTTTTTCAATTTGAGATCAGAAGTTTAATTTGTGTGTTGAAATATTGAAACTCTTTTCAAACAGCCAAGCGGGGCGGTCGAGCAATTCCATTCTGAAGCTACATAGGATAAAGCGGTGATCACTAGAATTTCAAACACATACATATGATACGTAAACTGAAAGAAATTTTATTTTACAATTCCGAATTAGTGCAATAAAAAGTTTATTTTTAACGAAGAATCCTTATTTGATCTGAAAATTCATTTGTGATTCAAATTATTTCATATTAGACGAAATTCGTTGATTGTATCAAATAAATGAACTTTGGGACTGAAATTTACCATATGATTGGAGATGAATACCTTCTGCTTGTTCACCACAAGTTATGAAAACATTGAGCAATTCGAATATTCATATTTCATCTAGTTTTCTAGATAATCATCATTCAGTTACTTGGAGACGTCAAGTGGTTCAATGGAAATTAGCTCAACACACGAGCTTCTAAACGTTGCGAACTTCCGTTTGACCTCATTAATCCCTTTGATCCACTGGCAAACGTGACGGAACACCAATAACCTCACCCAATTCCGTCACGATCCACTCATTATGCAGAGAAAGAGAGAGATTAACTTCAGTTAGACGTTATCCTTAACAAGGTATATGTGATAGGCGACCAGGTCAAATCAAGCTTAATCTTTCCGGTGTATTAGTTTAAACACTGTCTTCTCCCATACCGATCAGCACCATCCTGACGACTTCAACTACCAATAAAGAACAGCAATCGAAGGAACTGTTGCGGCATTTATTGCACTGCGTTGATGAAATTCTTCGCAGATGAAAATGAATAAACTGAAAAGTACTCTAGAGATCTTTTATTCATATGTAGTATGACGATCACTGCAAATTTATCGATCCTGAAAATGATCGAATCAGAGACCTCGCAATCAGAACGCCAATTAATTAATAACCTTTGATGTTATTTACTGGCTCATATTTCTCTTACATCACAGAATCCTGTCTGGACAAAAAACAGTGTTGTCATTTACAGTTCCAGCTGCACTAATATCATTTTCGTATGTGGTTTCACCGCTGTTGATATATGAAGCATGCCAGAGTTTCATCAACTGTCAGCATGATAAAAGATAAAACGTTTCATGACCGCTACAAGACAAAGAAATACTAGAATGTTCTGTTTGTCATCATTTCAATTCCGAAACCAATTGATAACTTCAATTTGATACTAACAGTCCAACTGAACGGCGAATCGATTTGTTCTGGAAAATACTGAATTGCTAAGGAAACTGGAAAAAGACCGCTTGACACACTGTGACAACACACATCTTCCACTAGGGAAGCCTGCTTGTCAACTCCCATACGGACACTTGCATTTTTATTACTGATCAACTTTAGTGAGATCGAGACTTGAGTCTATACTTTTCACACTTCAAGTAAAACTAACCAATAGCATTATAAGGAACCCCACAAAGTGGGTGATGCTCCAATCCTCACACGTCACCAATTGAGTCGGGTTTACCAAAACCGTCAAGTCGGAATGAATTGATCTCTCCTTAGGCAAATAAAAGTACCTTTGCAGTGTTCCACCGAGCAAGGTTGAATGTTTCAGTCAGGTGGGGTGAAGTTTGGTGGTCGCCCCCCTCCCCCCAATACGGGAACGTTATGTTATTCACCGTTGTTCGATTGAGCTTCAGACGGGGCTAGGCGAACCCGGTTGTCATTGATCTCCGTCGACCGGGAAAGGAAGCGAATCATATCAAGATGAATCGATAAATTGTTCACCTTGTTCAGATGTGTTGGCCTAAAGTATTGCATGCTTGGGTTCGGTTTAGGCCCTCAATACCCTAGTAAATAAATTCCATTGAGGCCTAGGCTCACTCAGATAACACCGCTTCCTTTCTTTTCTGAAAATCAAAGGTACGTGTGAAAAACTGTCTAACAATTGTGCTAAGATTTTTTTGTCTGATAGACAACCACCGAATCGTGTCCCATAAAAAGTTCCCCCAACGATTCCAGTCAAAAAGCAATCACAAGAATGCGGACGTTGATTGGAGTCTCTAGAAAAATTGTATTGAATAAAGGAGAACCGCGATATATTTATAGGTTTATACACAGTTGAGCTTTTACCGGAATGGAACTTAAGAGAGTGCCAATGGAGGGAATGGACAAATCATATTTCCCCATGCTGTCCTTTACCCTTGATCCCACGGATCCAGTAACATCGAGAAAACTCCGGCGTTTTCTCACGGGAAGAATGGCCCACATCTATTTCAAATTGATACCGTGGTAACTATTAGGGGAAAGTTAGGCTACCCCTGAGAGTGAAAGAAATGGTAGTATATATGCATGTAACCAATCTTTAGAGGTACGACACCATTGAAAGTAGACTGATACGAACAGCTTCCTCTTTGGCTACACAGCGTGGTTGCATAGGTTCTCATTCTTGTTGCATCATTTATTATCCTCCTAGCATATTTTCACAACCTGATTGCAATCGTGCGATCGTTACAGTCCAGTGAATGAGATTTATACTGATAACAATAATTCACAGCTATTCGAAATCTTACAAATGATGATAAGTTCTTACCTGGTGCTTCATGGGGTAGCCATTTGAAGTCAGGAAATTGTCATCTTACGCCGAAGTTGACCAGAATACCCGGATTACCTTTTGTTAGGCACTGCCTTCAATATTCTTCCGGTTTTTGTAACACCGACAGCAAATAACGGAGATAGAGTTAACCGGATATATCTACCCTAAGGGAAATCTTATCTCTAAAGAGGTTTTTCGATAGTTTCTACAGACGTTTCCCAAATCGATTATCTAGGTGTCATCTAGATCTTCAATTTGATAGATAAATGCTTTTGTTTTACTAATTTTAACCCAAGCGTGTCCAAATTGTCCGATGAGCTCCGTTCTTCATTAAAGCATAAATTAACTCCACTTCCTTTTCGACTGATCAGGCATGAATAAAAACATTTTTTCCGGTCCCCGGTATTTCACACTTTCCGTGTTTACATACCCCTGTTTATTCAAGTCAGATACCCTAGAGCTTTTTCAGGTTTTGATTGGGAGTTTATCCGTTTCACCTATGAATGTCCTCCCTCACTCATAGTTTATAGAGTATAGAAATGTACATAACACGTTCAGGGGTGGAGCTGCTACCTGAGGAAATACAGAATATGTGAAGATAGGCGGCGATGGCGGGGTTTAAACCCAGGACCTTGGGGTCGCTAAATAAAAGAGCCTAACCATTCGACCACCGCCGCCTAACATATTCAAGATTAGAACCACGAAACAGTTAATTTTTTCGTGCACAACGTTTGACCAAAAGATGAATCATTGTTGGCTATCCGCTAATGAAGTCCGATCTTTTAGAAACAGATTTCCGAGATACCATGGATCGAACGAGTAAATAATAGAAATGACAACCATTGGCACGTCCCAGTGTGACGCATTCACTTTGAAATGTTTTGTTCTTCTCATTTACCATGAATTACTGCCAGGTGGTTATAGACTGATCTAAGATACAGTCACTGATCACCGCATGACAATGCATCCACTTCAGTAGGAGTATTCATTCGAAATAGTTCTTTGGTTTCATGATGCTCGCTTTTCGTGGACTATTATCCCCGATCATCTGGGCTCCATTTCACAGTATAGCCAATTGGTCGTACCCATTGCACAGCTATCTGATTTCCAAAAATGTCTTATTTTGAGTGTCATGGTTTAAATTCCTCAAGCACATCCGGGCTGACCCAACTGCATGCAGCATCTTGACGAACAACTGAAAAGCAAAAAGGCGTTTTCTCCCTTTCCCCGGGTTCGTCCATCGAGTAGGTCACATTATCTCATATTTACGTGCAGCAAAATGACTGCGAAAAATTGCAAGCCACTACCTTATTTTGTTATCGTTACTTTCTTAGAATTCACTCAATTCAATCCCATATATCGAATTTTGCAGAACCTATTCTCACATTCATTTAAACCAAGATAAGCTTCATGCAACAGAGTGGTGTATTTGAGTGGTTCTGTACTGAAAATCATTGCACAAAATTGTTGTTCAGAAATGGTGGCGGGAAGAATAGAATTACAAAGAAAAGATAAAAATAATCTGCCGCAAAAGTGTGTTCTTAAAACTGTCCATAATCTGTATCCCGTTAACCTTAAAACGAGTAGAATATGAAACACTACAGTTCGTGTAAGCGGTGGCGAAAGCAGAGAAGAGTTTAAATTTGAAACGTGTGACAATTGTACACGGATTTTACAAGTTCACCCGACAAACAATGGTATTCATCACACAACATGCTGTCATTAAACTTATGATAAAATCAAACTTCATGCAAACAATAAAATTAACCAAGATGTCCCTGAATACATGCGCATAAACGTTGAGCGATCTGGAGAACGAGGTAATATGTTGCTCTTGTAACTCGGAAGCATACACGAGAACAGTCCCATCAGTATAGAAGTATGCAAGTAGGTACGTTTTCAAAAGCAATTGTTCGGGAAGAGGACGAGGTGGCTGAAATAAATCAAGGGACTACAAATGATGGGATTCGAACACACGACCTCTATATCAGTGTGATAATGATCACCAGACACGGCAGCCAAAAGCTCTAGATGTCTTATTTGTGACCAGAACACACTAAACAACATAACTTGGGGGAAACAAAACTGACTATGAGCAGTGTCGTGGAATTCAAACTGAACTCTCAATTACGAAACTCGTTTTACAAACCTCTTCAATGTAATTCTCGTCGACATGCTGTGCAGCAGAGTGCTCAAAGTCTCCTGCTCATTTGAAAGCTTCGAAATTGTAGATCAAAGTAACGGTTACCTGTTTTCCTAAAGTCGCGCGGTGCCTACAGGCTATTACAAATTCTAGTTCTGATGGTATTCAAGGAACTGTTGTTTATTCTTGCCTCTAATCCGTTTGTTGCTTAGATTGTTCGCATGATTTAGAAATACGAACTTCATTTGTCAATCATTATCTATGGTTGTTTATATTCTCAATATGTATTGCCAAGGTTGCGTCACATTTTTCGGTCAACCGTTGAAACCCAAGACCATTTCTGCGACAGTTTGGTTTATACCCAAGGGATCCTACATACACACTCTTTTGAATGTCAGGTTGTTACAGTAATATTTTTTTACTTCCATTTTTAAATTTTTATCCGAGATTTAGAAAGCTGACCTTCATTCTCCACACACTAATAAACATGACACTTTTTACTGAATAAGTATCATCCATGAATTTCAATAGAATACCTCATAAATGCCCAACCTCTTTAAAAGCACCTTCTTTGAATCATCACTTTCAGGGCACGGATTTATTATCTAAGTAAACACTTACCATATCAAACCTCATTAACGTTGCATCTCGGAGAAAGCGCCAAGGAGAAGTCCACCAAACACGTGACCTGGTTTAACTTTAGCTGTATCGGTGTCACCATTGAAAGATAGCTGGCCTGAGGCAATCCAGGCGATGTATATTGACGAAGGACTGTCTGTCTCAATAACAAGTGAACAGAGAACGCTCTGAAAACTGGGTTATCGGGTCTGAGGGTCCGTATATGTATTTTTGTGTGTAAACTTCACGAACAGGAAGGAAAGTAAATGGGCTGCCTTAGGCCAAGAACGGCCTATACAGTGGACACGCACGCAAACTGCAAAACATGGATCAGCCATGGCGACGCTGCAGAATGGATGCTCAGTAATCACTTCATATGGCAAAAATCAATAGTGATTCCTGTGAAATCGGACAGTCCTTTTAGTGCCCTTGCGCAACCTTGACAAACAGATAAGGCTAGTATTTTCCTTACCCAAGTAATGGACGATGCAGCACATTACTCCTGTTCATGTAACCTACTCAATGGTGAACGAAATGCTCAGTCAGCAGTAGTGAACAAACTCGGTCCACTGAACAAAATTCATAGTGAGGTGAGCCATCAATTCCTTACAGAGAAGTATGAAGTCCGTCAGAAACCACTCGACGCTGCACGTGAGAATAAATGCCATTCACTGGGATTATGGTCTAACCCAGTTGTACTTCCCTATGATATAGTTCGGCGATGCATGATCGGAAACCATGAGACATGTGTTAAAAGTCAGATAGGAGTATATGCCTTTTTTGATATCCCATAAGTACACCTATTCTTCTGAGTTCAGGTGATGCTCACAAAATTGAAGGCCTTGTGGTGTTCAATCGAATGTGGAAATTGGTAAAATCACGTCAAGACATTAGTGAGTGAATTGATTTTTGAAGACGGATGATGAATAAATGAACTATTCGCATCAACACTCGCGTCAATAACTTCTAGAAAAACTCATCCGTGTGATTCTATGATTCTCAGAGGCTTCTATAGAACTCACAGAATCTAAAAGCTTCCGATTAGTATCTATGATCGCTATCCGGCCTTCACTTACACTGTTGCACTTTCATTCGATGGACATGGATTCTGATGCACAAGATGCGTTCCTGAAGAAAGTGAACAAACGCCACCGAAGGTTGCTTTTTGTGTGTTCAAGGTGTGCACGGAGGGACGAACTATGATGGTTGATCACCGGTTCATTTTTGCTGTTGAAATATGAACGTCGAAGGCTTATTTACATTCATACTCTTGAAGCTGATATAGGTGATACAAGGACAGCACAAGCTCAACGTCTTGAAAGTGACGAGTTAGATGATTCACCACCCGAAGGTGAGCAACGTTCAAGTTCATCAGTTGATATTTGACAAGTCCTGCTGAAACAACTGTCAAATCCGATCACTAAATGGCTCTGCGACATATTGAAAAATCTTCGGCCTGTCAACTAGAGCAGTTTAAAACCACAGTGGAGGTTTTGGATTAATCGAAAAGACTTGCCATATTGGTTTCCCGTGAGTGTGACAAGAAATCTGCTCGACAGTGTGCATCAATTTTTGCAATTTTCGTTTTTAACGAAGTGCGAACGATATATTTTTGAAAAGAATGACAGCTGTCAATGAAAATAAATTACTTTCTGTGGCGTCCCTTGAAAGCCATCACAGTCAAAACGTGATGAATTCGCGTCATTAATTGCTACCTGAATAAAATATATGCGATTTGTTTGATGGAATTGCAAAGATGTTTTGAGCCACTTTCAAATAATCGAACGCTCGATTCATAAACTTAATAACAACAATTGAATAAATGAAATCTAGTTATCAACGAGAATTCACCAGAATTAGTACATCATAAGATAAGCTTATTCGGTCACGACAATCAAGGCTCAAACCGATGTTCGGCCACTGGGCAAGACTATTTCGGTGGGGATTTGTAGTGATGATTCATTCCCTGTTTAAGCCCGATATTTCACCCTCGAGTAGCCCTTAATTTGACTTTCATAAAAACATCTCATGATTAGAAATGCTGTAAACTTTCACTACGTTTAGCATTTTTTGCAGTCAAAAGCGAGAGCTTTAATTAGATAGGGCCTCATAAAGGGACCAAAAAGATTTCAAAATTACCTCGAAAAAGTAAAATATCCATTGAAATGAAATACCTGGAAAGCTTATAAGGTTCATTTTGTTCCCCAATCAAACATTTCAATTAACTAGTAGAAAATTAGATAGCTTGATAACGACCAATCTCTTGCGATTAAAATTGAATTGAAATTGATGAATACTAGCGCAAATGAAAGGTAACAATGCTGACAACTGAACTGAGTGACGACTGTGATAGGGAGGTGGATGATGGACAATAAATAAAATATGGGGATACTGCAGTTTTTCAATGCACGTCTTCATATATATTTATATATTTCACAATAAGTAGTAAAGGAATGACTGGACAAAATTTCGCTGGAAGCACAGGACCGGTTTCGTGGCTCTTGCCGCTCGTCAGGTATGCGTATCCGGTAATCTTTTTTCCGTTCATTCATATACCTGTACCCAGTAAATGTATTTTCGACACAATAACCTTGTTGCAACACCGGGTGATTATTGGATAGACAGCTCTTTCAGAGCCAGTCCGTTGAAGAATGTATATAAATATATATGAAACAAGAAAGATTACACAAGCATTCCAATCAAGTTGGTTCTTTTGAATCACAATGCCACTTCTACTTAGATCTTATCGAAGGATATTCTGTAATGAACGGAAATTCTCTAGATCAGCGTTCACAAACACGTTCGTTTGAGTTTTGGGTAAACGATGCCAGGACTGACAACAAAGGAAAAACGGTCTAAATCCACGAGATCCATGACCAAATGGAACAAGATTCACTAGGATCGATTCAATAAAATCTACCAATGGTTTGAAGTAAAGACGGCAGTATATATTACCTAATTTTTCCGTTGAATTTGTTTTCATTTTCCCATATCTCCTGGCAGTGTAGAAAGCTGATAACATCCCCGTTTGTTTCCATTATTTAGCTTGTGTGATTTTCCACAATAAAAGCCCTTCCTATAGCATCGGTGTATGAATCATTTTCAGAAGCAAAGAACGAAGATAATCAATACATTCCGCTGGATTATTGATGGTACATTGAATTTCTATGATTGATAGAGTGACGGCGTAAGTCTTCCAAGCTAGGAGTTTTCGATTGGTTGACGGAAATACCGATTTTCCTTGGGTATATGTTTCACGCAACAAACTGCCCACTCGTTCAGAATGCTTTTGACTGTATCTAACTACCGACTGAAACAAGGTGGTTGCACTTAATATTTGAAGTTTCAACACTTGTCTTTTCTCTGATCTTAAATAGTTATTCGGATCGGTATACCCTCATACTATTAGTGCTTCCAGAAAGGGCTATTTCCAAAAGAAGCACGTAGAATATTTTTGTGCAAAAATGATCGTAGCATGCTAGTGTGACCCAGCTGAAAACATCAAAAACATTATTTTTGTTTCATTTGAATAGAACACGAAACATAAAATGAACAGCTGCGGGTTTATTCTCCGTATGTTTCACAGTACATAGTTGATTTATTTGCAAAATATCTTGCTCTTTCCCTTAGTCGTTCAAAGTTTACGGTAAATACACACGTTAGCTTGCTTTGTGCACCCAGAGCCAATCGCAGTTTGCCAATCAATACATACCCATCTTGCACTGTGTACTAAAGTGCTGAAATAGAACGGCCGTGATATTGACCACAGAACGTAAAATAAATATGAAAAGCTGAACACATTCAAAGTGAATCATGGGTACAAAATGTTGTGCAACTACTTATTGATTAAAATGAAATTATTGAGACACAGAACTTCAAATGTGTTCGCCGTTATTTTCGACCTGAAATTAGGACATTTTTGATTTTTGGTTTCAAATTGAATTCATCAAAAACGTACATTCCTCTGCATTTGGCGCTTTTATTAAGGCGGTGGGTATATTTTTTGATAAGAACAAAATGGTTATGGGCTTTCCTAAAATGCTTTACATTCGCGATGTAAGATTGATTCACTCGAAACGGTTTACAGTGGGGGTTGGGTAGTTTTTCTTATTCCGTGAAACATTGAGATCCAAGCCCTCGAGCCAATTACAGAATTCTCACTCCCAGGGAATGACGTCACTTGTGGACGTCGAATATACTGGCAGGAATATCGAGTACCTGTTGCCTCACTGAAATTTTGCACGCCCTGATTTGTACCACATTCATGTCACGGTGTCCATTGGCAGAAGAAGTCAGTGAACTGTGAAACTGAGGTAGGACTACTTTCACGAGAATTATGTTACATTCAATGAGAGGGGAATTATTCCATTCTTAAATTTCTCTTTTGAGTCGACTCATTTCATCGACCTCATGAAATGGATAACCAAGCCGTTCGCTCCGATCCAATACTGAAAAGTGTCGGATGGATGGACACGAAGACAAACACCTCAAAAATGTACAGAGAACTAGGAGTTCCAGTTCATCCATGCATGAAAACACAGGCCATTTGGGATATACACTACGAAATGAGTTTTGCTTTAACCAGTGCACACGTGGGAGTAAATCGTTACACTGGATTCACCCGCCAAATTCTACTCATCTCGATGTATACAGTTTTCTGAATTTCTGTTGCAGTCTGTTGTGTCCATTGAACTGTTCAAAAATGCATACAGCTGAAATTGCATGAACCTTTTATTAACAAGGCTCAGGCATTTGTTTGACATCCCGCTCTCACATGTGAACTGAATGGTTGTATATACTGAAATGAATGGCCGTCCGCTTCCTAAAAACACGTTAAACGGATAACATTATAAGTATCCTTTTAGCCTGCTACCAGTGGGACATTGCCTTTTCACCTATATTTAAACGGTTTTAGAGGGTTTTAATCATGCAGATCATTGAGAACAAGAGAATAGCGATGATATTCGTATGCGAATCAACTTAACTGTTCGTGTGGGAGGCTCAACACTCTCGGAGCAACTCTCACGTCATCTTAGAGTGCCTCATCTTTGCATTATGCACAAGAGCAAACATTTTCTTACTTATAAAATGAATAAATGTCCTTTTACTTCCTTTTTCATTGATTTAATATATAAATGCACGGTCAACTTTCAGAAAGGAGGTAGGGACCATAAAAAGGCTACCTTGGAAGATACAGAAATGGGGAACTGGGATAGCGGTGGGGTGGTTCGAACCCGGGACTTCTGTGTCAACATTTCCATGACCTCAACCACCTGACCATTACCTTTCACGATCTGTTGATTTGATGGATCTCACGGGTAATTGCTGTTGGTCTCTATCACGTTTGATCATATAAATAGTGTTTTGATCCAATCATCTCTTTTGAAAAAAAAATGTCAAAATCTGACAACTGAGTTTAGTTCTGACTTCCTTTCTTTCATAATACAGTTAGTCATACCACCGAGTGGAATAATTTGATTATTCACTTTATTGTAGCCATGTAATAGTTTTTGCATTCGGTAGTGGAGTAGCTTCTCGCATCTAAAATCACTGATACTTATCCCTACACTAATCAATTTATGTCAAATTTGAATCGAACAAAGATTTTGCAGCATGTATAATGTTTGCGTAAAATGGTAGTGAAATCGCTTGTTTTACCTAGCAACAATAATCATGGGACTTTCACCCAGTCTTTGTCAATGACAGAATTATAATGAGTTTGCACCACAACATCCTGCTGTTCATCTCTAGGAATAGACTTGAGGTAATCCAGCCTCGAAGAATCATCAAAGTGATTCTAAGATGGTATTTCGTTGGTCAGGTGCATTTATCTTTAGTAACCTTAGTAACGCCAAAGCCGAACTTTGATGGTTTTATGTCAATTCGTTTACGAATGGCTGGATAAAGTTTCTTCACCGAGCAAAGGTGGGTAGCATGATTTAAGTCAATTGCAGGCAGTGATTGTGCTGACAACTTCAACATATTATTGTACAGCTATCTGCCGTATCTTGTTTTCGAGGATACGCACAAAAAATCCGTTTTTTTTCTTTTCCGTTGACTATATAATTCCAGTGTATACTTCTGGAGAACTTCTGTGTGGAAGTGTTTTCCTTCTGCCTTGGGCAGTTTGATTGGTTTTGCTAGTTCAGCTGGCTTTCACTCTGTTCGGACGCACATTCTCTCAAAATTTTACTCATGTTAGATTGATGATACTCAGGGCTGAGAAACTATTGCAATGCATTGCTCAAGGAAGTTGGATGACTCGAATATTGAAACACAAACAGAAAAAACCAAGCTCCAGCCCGAAGGCTCTTTCTGCAAATTATAAGGGATATATTGGTAAAACGATAGGGACACGTTCGCGAGTGCCTGCTATTTAATGACGAAAAACAGCAAACTAAGCCTAGGGGCTAGAGTGAAAAACACCGTACAGCTCCGATGTGCTACACTCGGTAGAACATCGGGACAATAGCGCCGTTTGTTTTGATATTCTTTGACTTATATTCAAAACCGAGTGTTTTTGTGGTATTCCAGATTATTCCGTTCAATGCATGATCTTTTAGTCTTGAATTTGGGACAAACAACCTTCTGTGTGCAATTGGATGTTTTCCACAGCGTCATCTTTTGACTCTCATTCGCTTTCTGAATTTCACCTCTAGCGCGTATAAAAAGAAAGCATAGGCGTATCCACCAGACAGTTATTTTTAACACATATAAGCCATCGAACAGAATATGCGGAGTTTTCTAGCTGGCATGCTTGGTCGTCGCTTACACTAGTATCGCATCAAACGCAAGGAAATGTGCAAGGGCAGCGGTTGTTCAATGCAAGTGTGTCTACTTCTGATAACCCCTGTAGGCATTCCAACTTTAGCTGATTGGATTGAGACTTTCTGGAAAGCTTGGTGATATGTGACTACAGTTTCTGGGTCATTTAAGTGTACTCGCAATTATTTTTCTCAGTTTTCCCTGATCAGTCGTTTTACAACCAGTGTTGATTTAACTAACGCAGAGTACTTCAAAATGCAACAATTTGGACATATTTGCAGGTGTTGATCAAACTCGTGCAAGGTCACTCTCATTTTGGAAATACGTTTCAGTCTCCAATGTTATACTTGTATATTGAGGGCTACGGGTAAAGTGTATTTATTTATGATTTTATCTCTCACATCTATGTTTTTAGTTCTGTTCTATCATCGCTTGAATATGCGCGACCTTGAGTGTTGCGATAAAATCTGCAATAGTTCGAAAGTTACAGCTGAGATTTAGAAAATATGTTGAGTAATGCAGCATGGGACTTCATTCTTTTTAATAAATAATCCCTGTTCCATCAGATCGTTTAAATTGAGTATACGTAGTCTAAATTGCTTATCTCTTTTCATTCAGTGCACGGTAAATAAGTAAAGTGATGAAAATATTCTAGCTTAAATAAATTGATAAATTATTTAGCCGTAAACTACTTGCGTATTATCCACAATACTAAAAGAACTGAAAACATAATCCAAGAAACATAAGTGTTGATCTTCGAAAGTTGACCTTGAGGTGTGCGGCTCGTTGAATAAGCGTTTTCTAGTGTTACCATACCCAAACTGGATGAAACATTCAAAAGGTTTTGGCATATAATTAAAGTATAGAGGCAACTTAATCGAGAGGCGCTTCAATCCGATGACTAAGTTGGTGTCTTGTGGAAGTGCTTCGATGTGAACATAAGTCCAATGTGATGCATATTCGACGAAATTTCTCCATCAAAACATAAACCGAGGGAGAGAAAACCGATCACATCAAGGCAAGATGATGACTGTTTTTAATCGCAGCAGAGAACAGTTACACAAAACCAATCTGGAGGATAGTCCGGGCTGATTAGCCATTTTTTCCTCACGCCTTGGTTTGGAAAATGACGGCCCAATTTAAAATGCAGCTGAGCCAAGTGATATGACGCTGTTATGGAACGCTCAACAAAGCAATGCATTTATTGATTTTACCAACAAATTTAAATCGCGTCGTCCGTTTATCTGACAATGGGTTAATATCACTGGTGGCCAACGAATAATTCAGCATGCGTTGAAAGCTGACCTGCTAAGCTAGTTTTCTAATGAATTTTGTTTTACCCGTCAAAAGAAGTAACTATACATCCCGCCTGACAAGTAAGAACGGAAGTAAATACCGAGTGCTTTGTTATTGGTCTCCTGCGCACACCACTCTGGATGTCGCAAAATATTTTGCACTGATAAAGGAGGCTTTTGGTAACTGCTACTCTTCAAATGTCTTTGCGGAAGTCATTTTTTCACAGATGAAGGTTGGTATATCTTCTCGCTTGAGGTTTGCAGTAGAAAACCGTTTTAACCTATTTCAATATTATTTTTTCACATTTATACAGTCTCTCGAGGGGTCAAGTTCAATGTCAAGTTAATTTAATCGAAAACGTTTCCCTGTATCAGAAACAGGGATAAGTCAGTTGCCTCGCCATTGGTGGTCAGTGGTAAAGATGTGCGGTGTATTTGAGGAAACTGAAAAATTCCCTTTGGCAGTTAACTTGGGGGACTGCATGCTAAAGGGACTGCACACAGCACTCAAAATCGAGGAAGGGCATATGGAACATAGACGAGATGACAGTACAATACCTGTATGAGGTCTATGAGTCATTTTAATAAATATATTCTAGTTACGTTTTCTACTGTGAGTTTGTTATTTTACAACTGATGCACAAGCGACCATCATCAAAATCGCGAAATCGTACATTTCAATAGCATGTGGCTAGTAGAAGCGGAGACGTAAGTGGGTATTTTATCAGATATGTTGCCTCTGATGTGGGGCAATTTCATGTTCAATCCCGTGAATGAGGCCTGAAAAACTAAGCTAAGGCCCAAAATTACCACTGCATCAAAAGTATAATGCAGCATCAGAGATCTCATGATCCGTTTCATACGGTCACAAGATCATTTCGCTATATTTTTCTAACATTAAAACCACTGGGTCCCAACAAACGGTAGAAATTGACCCGTTAATTAGCGGTTGCTTCGAAATTTGCAATGCCCTACTAAAACAACGGCGGTATTAGTACAAATTTTGATATGTGAAAAAAAACAATAAATAATATGTTCTTAAATTCATTTGTTTGATAAACAACGACTGTTCAGAAAGATATCACAACTAAACTTGACGGAGTTGAAAAGTTTGAGTGGCAGGCAGGAGGTTAAGAACACATGCATCACAATTTGACGTTGACAGCTTGTGCCTCTCAACCACTGCCGTCCATATTTGTAGTTAATCCGTAAAAACGTACCTACACTTTAAGTTTCCTTATTCAATGTCTTCAGTTACTGTTTGAATCAAAAGGTATCGCCATGAAGCGAAAACGTTCATCATGATAAATCGCTTACCACTTTCTATAACTGACCATTTAAATTCTACTCGACTTGTCTCACTTAAATGTGAACTGATCTCAGACGACGGCACTTCGAATAGTTTTTGATAGCCACACGTTCGATGCCAAAAAGGTCATGCAGTATCATAGACACTGTAGCACGTATATAGGCCTATCAGTTGGGACGAAGTTTATTGGGGGTTAAAAAGGAATCGAATACTTCAAGTGCGCAAAGAATGAAACGTCCCCTGCGCACCGTAAACTTTGCCACAACCATACACTTCTTTCATCAACCTCTTCTAAGTTTATTTTCCTGTACACTATTATTTTCTTGGAATGTTGCAGGAAAACAACAGCAAACGCATCACACTCATGTGAGAGCCTGAAAAAACTAACGTTTGTTGTTTGCCTACCGGTGAACAGCTGCGAAATGAACAACCGAGTCCGGTTTCCACTGGCATTCGTAAAGCTCACCCTCATTTTTAGGCCAAATGTCGTTCATTGTCCAAGGTCACGTGTTGCCAATCGATTCGAAAAGCCACTACATGGAATCTCTGAAAACGAATAAATTGCATTCAAGACTTCCAGTTAGGTTGACCGGCGCGGAGTATAATGATTGGAGCAAGATGTGGGCTACGACTAGTTGGACTTTTGTCCTCCACCTAACCGAAAATCAGTTCAGTTTGCACAACCATTAACCACGCATATTCATGCGCCCGTTTTGGTTGCTGTCTTTTGGCTGCCCATTGGGATGAAGAATAAGAGAAGAAAGAAAAGTTGAAAGTGGAGTCGAAAAGAAAATGGAGAAGTTCAGTGGTCTAATGTTGCAAAGAAATTGCGAAGAAGCACGAACGCCACTGTTTGTGACACCCAGCCATATCACTCAGTGTTTCCCAAATTATCATAAAACGCGTCATTTGGGGTTTAAGAGAATTATGATCACTTGATGAAAATCGCATATAATTTCCAAATAAAGTCAGACAACTCAGAGTAGACCTGGATTTCAAAAAAATCAAGACGGCAAACTAAATAGTCAGGTACAACATC
>UZAN01041948.1:35734-52988 GCA_900618425.1 Echinostoma caproni
ACAAAATGTCCAGATATACAACCTACGGACTTATGTACCAGTTAGTTGAACTGAATGAAAGATTGCTATATAACGATTGATTGGTTTTGTTTTTGATTGATTTGCAAACATTGTCCTCAGAAATAGCGGATATATGTGCATATAGGAGCACGATGTGATGAATCGGAAAAGGGAGGAAACCCTCATTGGTTAAAGATCTCTTAGGTTATGCGTACTGAGAGCCGGAACTTTAATTCCTGGAGGCGAAAGACACTACAAGCCTGAACAAGTTAAGCTTGATATTGTGCCGGGTGACAGCGGTGCATACCACCAAAGCGGAATAGGCGGCGGCGAACCTTAAAGATGGAAAATTACGGACCGATGTGTGCCAATTAGAAAACCAGTCAATCCGCCCGATCATGGCAATGGGTAAATGAAAATTGCGCTGATAAGCGGAGGTAGCCGCATGTGAACGAACTCTGAATGTATTGAAAGGCTAATCTTGAATGCCGGTCACTGGTATGTATATTACCGGACAACCATAAACAGTGATCTTCAAGGGTAAAAACGTACTTCGGGGAAATTTTCTTTCTCGTCATGGAATCCCACTGAGGTATTGGATTTACGAGAGGAATGCTTATGCCCAGGAGGGCCAGCATATGGAGAACTTGTTGCTGTTGGGTGTGGTCGTGCGGTAACCGGGGACTTTGTCAGGCGACTGGGGATGACGGTTCCGTTGGCCCACAATCGATTTGGATCTGTGTAGACCAGACGATCGATTTCATCATCATCATCATCGGGCATTCTGTGTTGATGAGGGTTTGTCTGGTTGTCTTCATCGTCATCGTCGTGCCAGATGACCGCAGAAGTCGAATCCAAACGTTTGGAATCGCTGGACTCAGTGCTGAGGGTGGCGGGTTGAGCACAATCTCCAGAACTAGAAAGCGATACGTTGACTGCGAGTGATGTGTCTCGATGCACATCACTAGCAAAGTTGTCCGAATAATTCGGGACAGCACTGCTATCGACAGTAGCTGTAAAAAAACAAGAATAAATATCCGATGAGTCAAACAATGATTGTGCGGAGTGAAACAAGGAGGGCGAAAGCAACCAAATTACACGGATCCTATACAAATGAAAATCGGGCTTAAATGAACTTTATATAATGCACTGAAAGTAAACATAATACCACGTTTAATGGAAAACCACCAGTGAACAAAGATGAGGTGCCAAGTCGTTTGTTTATTGATTACAGAAGTGTGCGAACAACTTTCGGAGGGGACCGCGGCCAGACAAAGGCAGCCTGTGAAAATACAGATAAAATAAGGATGGCTAATGGTGGCGGGGTTTGAACTCAGGAGGCCTAGGTGGTTATTTGGACGACCTTAACAATCGACCACCGCCTTCAATTTCATTGGTATGATTTATGTATATGTCACCGTCCATGGATTCCCGAAGGACGCACGACTCAAAATTCCAGACAGGACTGTAAAACCATGCAGCGCAAAACTGTGGGTGAGTGATGCTAGTTGATACAGATTGATTNGATATTCAGAGCATGATAAACCTTCCTGAGAAATATATTTAGTAAACAAAGTCATGAGTGGCAGCTACAAAACAAATCGAAAAAAAACGAAGCTACATAAAAAATAAAGGAAATTTGACTTTAAAAATTGAACAAAGGGGTTTCATTTTACTTTTTCCGATGAGATTCAAACATGCAACTGGTGGAAGAGATTACAGAGAAATTTGTCTTGTGCTCGTTGTTGACCAGAGCAATAATAATGTGGCATGCATTATATTTTACTGAGTACAAATAGCAGTTCCGATTGATGAGCCCTTCGATTGGCTGCACTACACTTACATGCCCTCTGTCATACTGTTGGAATTTTCACATTTTCACTCAATATCGTGTATCGTCGCTACTCACGGTATTACATTGTTTGTTTCAAACGTGCGAGGACATCTCTTGATGGTTCATCTGCTTGTGCAACCCCAGTTTCTCACCGTCCATGTTAGACCAAAAAGTGCAAGCAAGCAGAATGGCAAGTTGCCCCTAATTACACCCCTTTGGCCAAGAGGACTGTTACCTAATTGGTCAGCACTAACACCCGGTTCATGTTTCCTAAAATGTCGGATTTAACTAGTGTCCTGCGATCAAGAATTCATATGAAAATTTGTGCAGTCTGTGTGCAAGAATCCTGATTGAATACGAATATAGATGACACCTTAGTGTCCATAGACGATTTTCAAGTTTACCGACGGGATCGTGGAACCGGAGGAAGAAAAGACTGGGGCGGATGTTGTGAAATGTCGTTTCCTGGTGTGGCAAGTCCCATGTTATTTTTCAATACTTCTCGAAATGTATTGAGCGCCTAACCGTACAATGTCATCCAAGATTTTTCCGTTTTGCTCACACAGTTTCGCTAGCTTGTATATAGCACCTTACTATACACAACCAGATCGTATGTCATTCTTTGACTCGTTCATACCTGTTGTTGTCCCATTTTTAGATGTCAACATGCATATAATCGTTGGTGACTTTAACCATAGAAGTACTTATCCTCTTTTACCATTTGGTGTGACAGATCTTCACCACACTCCCACAGGAGGTAATTCTATACCGGACAGTAATCACCAACCACTAAACCCTTCTCCCTTAGCATTAAAAGCACCCAGTTCCTCCAGCGACCACTGCTTACTCTTAGTTCGACCTAACGTTTATACACACTGTGCATACAAATCTTTCTCTCAATCTGATCACATCGGATTTCGCTTTCGCAACTTCTCACCTACAAACGTTTCTCTTCTCAATGACTCCCTCAGATTTTTATCCCCTCCTTCCTGTCTATTCACGTGTGCCCCCCTATTCACCCAAACAATAAATGCCATCAATAATTACTGCTGCCCTGTTAAAAGTCTATTTGTATCCATCAAAAGGTTAACCTCTCTCGTACTAAAGTCGCCGCGACGCCATAAGAAGATGCATATAAGTCTCACAATGGTTCAGCTGTCAAGCACTTATCCAGGCTTATCAGCGCTGAAGTAAATAGACTAAACTCATTATTCTCCTATCTAATTCTGAGGACTGGAAACAGCAAACCACTGTGACAAGGTATTAAATTGCTCTGTGGAAGGAGGAAAGTACGGTCGAAGCTGGGTGTTAATGTTGATAATCTTAATGCGGCATTCCCGCGTCAGTCATCGGACATTCTTCCTGTCTACTCGTCATATAATGTTTGTAATGTGGGACCACAATCAAATTGTGACGTGTTAAAAATTTTGAATAGCTGCAATTCGTCTTCTGCTGCAGGTCCGGATGATTTACCTCTAGCCCTCTTCAACTACGGTGCTGCTTACCTAGCTGGGGCAATCGCCTACATTGCAAATGAATCTCTTAACACTTCCACTATCCCCGACTGTTGGAGGCCGGTCACAATCGTACCAATCCCCAAAGTATCCAAATCTTCTATCCTCACTATGCGTTTTGGCCCCAGAGCGTTAGCATTTTCAGCGTTTAAGTTGACTGAAAAGACTATCCTCAAACGCTTTCAGCAGTCTATAAACATTCTCAGTGATACTATACAGTTCGTTAACAAGCTTAATAGATCCACTTTAAACGCAATCTTCATCCTATTTTATTTTATTACTGTCTTTGAACAACTGTTAAGTCTGTTTGGTGTGCTTTTCTTGACTACCCATCAGCATTTGATTCCATTCTTGATCAAAGTTGTTACAAAAACAGGAATCACTTGAATGTCTCAAGCTTGGCTGTCAAATCATTCCGCTGATAGAGTGTAAATCACTACATTGAGGAGAGCTTCATCTAAACGCTTAGACAACAACTCTGAAGTTTTTCAAGGAGCCATGCTATCTCCATACTAATTTTCCACATTTGTGATATTGCTTATGATTCTCCTGAACGTGTTTTGAAATATGCAGATGATGTTATGCTGTGCCAACTCAGTTCTTCTTACTCCGATCTAAGCCCCTTCACCGACAATATTGGTCAAATTCAGTCATTCTCCTCCGTAAAGGGACTGAACTTAAATACCAGTAAACGTATAGTTATTTCTACCAGTGTGCTTTCTCCATCTAACTTTATTGTTCTCCAGTTATTTTCCTGGCTTACTCAAACAGAATTTCAGTCTTATGCCATGGTCTAATTAGTATCAGTCGCGTTTCTTCTATTCCCGTAAATGAGTTAGCTGTGAAACTTGCGTATTATTATAGAACTTCCTATGTGAAATTTGTGGGAGATTCTAACAGACCTTGAGCATCCATTGCACGCAGAACTGACACATTGTCGTTCCCATCACTCCAGATGCCCTCGATTTCGCCAAATTTCATGACGAATAAACTGAAATTCACCCATACCTTATTTTACACATTTACTCACAAACAAAGAGGGTAACAAGTGAACTTTGTTTGTAACTTGGATTACGAAATATTACCATGTCTGTAAACATTTTCCCCGTTGAATATGTTCTCTGTGACAGTTGACGTCCATAGCTTTTTAACTGAACTGTAAGCTTCAATGCTAGCAAAAGTTGCACACCATACAATATCATCATCACTCGGTAACCGGTGCTCGGAAAATGACAAAACTTGTGTCCGTCACCGACACCATAACTTTTGGATGACATGCATCTTCCGATACCGCTTAAACAGATGTCTTACGGAGTATCAGAAGCCTTCGGAGCAAGGAGCTTATCCGACTGACGGAATAAGATTATGGATTATGAAATCCAGTACTCTTCTGTCCTCTTTAACACTCGGAGCGGAGCCGTTTGGGTGCAGAACATTTAAAAGGACCTTTCGTTGTGGAAATGATCATGTTCTATATCGCTCAGAGATCGGTAACCTGACAGCCAGTTGAACAAGTCCCTTGCTTCGAAGGTTCCTCCTTATAATCCGTAAGATACTGCTCATGTTATAACAGGATACTTTAGGTTTATATCGGGCATTCTTGAATTGAAAAAGTGAAAGTAAGCTCCAGATCAGAACTGAAGTTCGAAGTTGAAAGAAGTCAAACAGACGGTATGATTCAACAGAGGATCAAGAAATCACTGATGAGACTAGTCTGGAGGTAACATGCTGCCATCCTCATGTCATTCTGCTCACTCATATGGAAGTATTTGTCTTGTGAGGAATAAACACAAACAACGCGTGTACGCTCCATATCAGCGATTTAGCAAACACACCGACTTTGAGTCTTAGCAAAACGAAACCGCACTAATAGTGTGGTTAAAAGTCAGAGTGGCCCAAAACCAGATCTATCGCAGTTTAAATATTCCTCACAGATGGGTTTCGACTATCAAGTGTAAAAAGAGTCGGCCAGTGTTGATACCGGGAATAAATACTTGATGGACGCTAGAAAACACTGATTCACCCTCTTAAATGAGACTTTTGCTGAATCGTTAATCAAACTGTGGACAAAACCATTCACTACTATGACTAAAGCATGAGACGAAACGGCGAAAATCAATGAAGCGTTTTTCTATGTAAAAGGCCAAATGAGTAGAATAATCGATCAGGCCACAGAAAAAACTACAAATATTTTTTTGCGGAGATTGTCAACAGTACGCAGTGGTAGTATGTTGGTGAGAATAATCCGATAGAAAACAAATAGTTGAGATCAAATGCACGATCAACTAACTTAAATGTGTTATAACCCGACCTGACCAACTCGTCGTCGATAACAAACAACCGCAGAATAAAGGGTGATAGTGTGTGGGCGGCCTAAATCGTTGCCGTCGGCACACATTGATGAGAAAATTTAGTGGTGTTACATGTTTGAACAGAAACCATACCACAATCCCTCACTGAGACTGCCAGTGGTGGTTGTTATCGGCGTGTTCCTGGTCTTCAATTCTGAGATTCGAACCCTGCAACTGACACCCAACTTTGGTGGAAGACAGATTCAATATTATCCGTTTCAATACCGCGTCTATTTTACTGCGGTTCAATGCAGTTTGCTAACACCTTCGGCTTAAGTTAGCGGTTCTTATAACCGAACGGTAGATCCTTTACTATGGGGGTTACCCCTTCCATTGTTCATCACACAATAGTGTGCATTAGAGAAATAAACATCCGTATTTCAATAAGTGGTGAGCACAAAACTAGGGTAAATGTATCGGTGATGTATCTTGTTATCTGGACCAAGTGATTAGTGGTGAGTACAGACAGACAACTAATTTAGAGGGGAGAATTCGATCGTTTGAGATTCTAGACTAGATAAACAGGAACTTTGGTGCACAGAGATGTGTCTACTTATGATAGTATTGATAATCTAGGGTAGGACGTAGGGCTAAACCGGTTTTAGGGTTGCGCGATGCAAAGTTGGACTGGTGGCACAAAAATGGGTGGAACAACGGATGCATGCAAGCACACGCGCATGCACAGACAGCTGATTTAAACTTAAAAAACGGCCTACGGCAGGACTGGGAATCAAAGAAAATGGAACACGACCCGAAACCGGGACAGAATGGCACAAACGAAGGGACGATAGAGGTAGTTGAACGGACAGACAAAATGGCCTTCTGAAATCGGTTGATCACGTGCCAATGTCTGGGATGAACCGCGATACCTGGGGCGGAGAAAACTCGCCACTGCTATCGCTCACATCATACAGTGCAGAAAAGTTGAGCAGCGCGTTTGTAAACCTACTAAATTTCTAAAATTTTCAAAATAAAAAGCCGAATAATACGGGGCTGAAGAACCACCCGGAAGCTTTGGTGATCAAAGTAGTGCGGTTAAATAGACCTATGACGGATAAAGGAAGGCAAAATCAGCATGAAATTACTCTACGTAAACAGGACATCGGAGGATATAAGTAACCTTTCAGACTCTAGTTCAACAGAGCTGATAATTTTCTCACCACAGCAAACTGCAACATACATGAGCAATCAGGTATGATGTGAACAGTTGCATGCCTGGAATGCGGGCAAGAGCAAGTGTGAGCTGATTATATTTTTCTGTTTCAACCAATGAGAAGAAAGACAGCAAAATAAGTGAACAGGAAGGGAAGACACCAAAACATCAATCAAATAAGTCGAAATGGACAGAGTAAGTTCTTTTGTGACAAATGATGGAGAGACAAACTGATAACGTGTCGCAGAATATCCAGTGATCACACTCATTCATGTTCGCTGATCCCGTTTTAGTATCACTAGGTGGACTTGATAACTTAATGCAACATAAGCTTTTGTTTATCTTGTTACATCAGTCAACAGGAATGAAAGCCCATCGCTTCTGAGTTCGGGTGATCGGCCGAAAACAATACGAGGGAATAATTTCAAACAGGAATGCAACAGTAAGTGACTGTCCCAATGGCAAGAAAAAAAATGTACCCTAAGCCTTGATGAAGTAAGGAACAACGCCGCTCTGACATAAATTTATTTACCGGTACCTAGATGAATCAAATGTTTGTGTGAACGATGGATTGCGAAACCTAGTTGGTTGTCCAAAATGTAAACCAGAATAATTCTATAGGATCGAAAAATAATAGCTGCGTGTGTAGTAGCAATCCGTGTAAAGTTGATGGGTCAGTATAAACAAGAAGTGGGAAGAGGTAATATCTGAGGGAATTACTAAGGTTAAAGCGAACCTCGTGAATACGAGAAGGATTCACAGAACATTTGCTGAGTCAGATATTAGAGAAAGCAGTGAACAGATTTCCCTGAATAGGCAATGAACTACTGAGACTGGTAGTAGCATGTGAAACAATATATCAGCACTGAGAACTAAGGGAAGCTCTCGATTAGGAGAAGTCACATTGAATAACTACAGGAAAATATAAAAAATCTAGCACGTAAGGGTAAAACGGTGAGTCAGTATGGAGATCGCCTGCATAGTGCTCGATCGTGAAAATATATCAGCCAAAACACGAAGATAAATCAAATCTGCAGGTCCGTACACATAGTAAATCGAGTGAGAAGGGTGCATGTGGGAAGTTTGTTGGCAATTTTGAACTGAAATGAGGTATGCGCTCTTTCTCAGATTTATTTTTATCATTAGGGCACCAATCAGAAATGGTTGGAGAGGTTCATGGCCCAATGTGGTAAACTCTTGTCTTGAAAGAATCGGTGCATAAAAGCATAGCGTTAATGACTACGGCTTAAGCATTTCAAACTACAAAATGTGTTTGACTGGCTGGGCACTGAAACCGTAACGCAGACTGCTCGTGATTAGCGCAACCGACGGTCAGAGATATGGCTGTCGCACATAGTGGTGCTCGTCCATTAGCTTAAATTCCTTGAAACATTAATTCACAGGTGTTCCCTATTTACATCTTTACATCGCTTTCAACATTAAAATCTTTCCTCTATTCCTTCATCTAAATGGGCAACCAAAACCGCCACAGATAAGTGCATGAATAATGTTTGTTTAAAGTTATTGAAGACTATTCTGAAAGTGACCACAAGCCAGATTGGCTTAAGCAAATGGGGTCACTACACTGATAGGATGGAGAGAAAATGAACGAGGCAGACGGAGTGAACTTATTGTCCGTGAAGTGGTAGGAATATTTATTGGCTGCGGATTGACTCTAAGAATCCGAGGCAGAAAGGAATGATTAAAAATGAGGGAGCGGCATCATTCGCTAAGGAATGAGGTTGGTCGAACCATTCAGAATGGATGAACAGTCGGTCATTCGTGGACCTAGATGTCGGGAAACAGAACAACGACATCAATGTTTAGTGGTGGAAATTTAAAATAAAATAAATAAATAGAATTCGAGCAATTCGGAGACACTACTACAACAAGATCTACTGCGTCTTCGTGCGACTAGCCTAGAGATGGATTTTGGATTCGTATCATACCTTTTTTTATTATTACACACAGAAGTGTGATGAACAGCAGACGGGGTAAACCACATAGTCACGAAGACATGCTGTTCAGTGGTGGAAATCGGCAACCTAAGCCCCGGAACTTGGAGTGACGAACCACATAAGGCCCCGATAGGTTAGGCGTGGTATTGAACCGGACGACAGCAGAGCTGCCTACCACCAAAGTCGATTGGCGGTGACGGGGCTCGAACCTCGGACCAAAGGGTCCAAAGCACGCCGATGACAGCGAATAAACCACTGCGCCACCAGCACCACAACCCTTGCTGCGCGTTTCGAAAATGGCGATCTCAAGTCTGACGAAAATGTCCAGAGGAATCTGTGCGCGCTTGTCGTAAACGCAAGACAGTCACGTTTATCTGTCTGATATATGTGATAATTAACAGCCAAAAGGTAACAACCAAAACCGCCGCACGGAACTGCATGCGTAATGGTTATACCAACTGAAACTGATCAAACTGAATGAGAACATGGTCCTTAGAAAGTTGTAGATGGAGAAGATACGTGAACGAAAGCAGGCTGTTCAATTGGGGAAAGTCACTGATCAACTCCGACAAGATCTTGGAGATGGATAATAGTCGTCTGACAACGCAAGCCTTCTGGCTCACATACGCGTGTGAAAACTTTGAAGTATTTTCTATGAAAAGTTTCCCAAATTATCATAAAACGCGTCATTTGGGGTTTAAGAGAATTATGATCACTTGATGAAAATCGCATATAATTTCCAAATAAAGTCAGACAACTCAGAGTAGACCTGGATTTCAAAAAAATCAAGACGGCAAACTAAATAGTCAGGTACAACATCAGAACAGCGACGAGAATACAGCTAAAGGAAATAAACAAGTTTCTTCAGTTCTGTGAATCATATAGTGAAGCGAAGTTTGAAATGGTAGCCTGTTATCACCAGGATATTTGTAACATTAGAGGATTGATTATATATATATATATATTGTTGTATGTATATACAACAATATTAACAATAATCAGTTTTCAGTCTTACAACCATTAACCATGCACTTTCGTGCGCCGGTTTTGGTTGCTGTCTTTGGTTGCCCATTTGGATAAAAGAGCGAAATGAAGATTGGAATGTCGAAGCAAATTCAAGCGGAAGATGAGGAATACATATAGAGTGGTGTTAGGAAAATAACGAGTGGATGCACGAGCGCCACTGTTTGCGACACCCAGCCATATCACTCAGTGTCTCTAACCATCGGTTACGACCATCTCGAAGTCCCCAGACAGGGAGCCTAACAGGACCAATGTAATCCAGTCTCCTGGTTAGGGTTTTCATACCCTCGTGCCAGGTCTTTGCTTGACCGCCCTTGGCTTTTTTCCACTCGATATCTGCTTCGGCGAACATCGCTCGCCGTGGTAACCTATCTGGTGACATACGTAACACATGTCCCAACCAGCGTTATCTATGGAGGTCGATCACTTGCTCCAGTGGGAGACCGCGGATACCCAAAACTCTGCCCCTAACCTCAGCATTCCTCGTCCGGCTGCCCCACCAGATTCGTGCAATGCTGCGTAGACAGCGATGTTCAAACACCGACAGTCTATCTGTATCCTGTTCCCGTAATGGACAAGCCTCTGCACCGTAAAGCAGGACTGACCGAACTGCTGCAGCATATACTCAATCCTTCACAGACAGCCAGATGTCGCAACGGCGCCACAGATGTCTCAAGTTGGCAAATGCCAGACGAGCCTTCTGTATGCGAGCTGACTCTTTATCCGTGATACGTCTACCGGGTGAGATGTAGCTGCCCAAATAACAAAACTTATCCACCTACTCTATTACTTCCCCAGTTAGAGTGAGACTGGGTGCTGGACCAACCCAGTCTTGTAGTAACATTTTACACTTTGAAGGTGCAAAACGCACACCGAATATGGCTACGCTGGTATTCAAGTTATCCAGAAACGCTTGCAACTCACCTGGATCTTCACTTAGTAACACAATGTCGTCTGCGTACTCTAGATCAGATAGCCTGCCACCCGAGAGTAAATCGATACCGCTATTCTCGCACCAGGATAGGGCCGTTTCCATAATCAAATCTATAACAAAGTTGAATGGGAAAGGAGAAAGAGGGCAACACTGACGAACACCACTGTCCGTGGTGAACTCAGGCGAAAAAGTGACGTAAGCCCGGACTAGACTTCGGTTATTAGTATAAAGCGATCGTAAGATTGAAATTAACTTCTCGGGCACACCTTTCAGGGAAAGGCAGCGCCAAAGTTTAGAGCGATCGACTAAGTCGAAAGCTGCTTTCAGATCTAGGAAGACAGAGGTGGTGGGTTTACGGAAAGAATGCCGATGCTGCAGAATTTGGCGCAGAGTGAAGATGTGGTCGATACAACCTCGACCGGGTCCAAAACCAGCCTGGTTCTCACGCGTGCACCGTTCACGTGCAGCAGACAATAGGCGGAGTATGATGCCAGCGAGAAGTTTAGAGGCAATACTGACTAAACTAATTCCTCAATAATAATAACTGGAGATGGGCGTATTCGGAAACAGAACAGAGTGAAGGGAAGGTGAAACGGTTAAAATGGAAAATAGAAGATAACCGGAATAATAAACATTTTGTGTTTTACCAAACACTGTAATTTTTTTTTAAGAAGTACGGGATTGCGACAGGCAGATTGTACAACATTTGCGCCACTGACTTCTATTCTCTCAGCGTCCCTAACCAACGACAATCTTCATCCCTTGGGCCCCAACCTGGAAGGCGGGTTGCACAAACCGAAGCCAAAGCTGAAGATAGAGCTGATACAATGAACATAGTCAGTTTTTTCATTACACACCAGTGTGTGATGAACAGCAGACGGGGCCAACCCCATAGTCACGAAGACCTGCTGTTCAGTGGTGGAAACCGGTAACCCAAGCCCCGGGACTTGAAGTGGCGAACCATATAAGGCCCCGATGGGTTAAGCGTGGTATTGAACCAGAAGGAAGCAGAGCTGCCTACCACCAAAGTCGATTGGCGGTGGAGGGGCTCGAACCTCGGACCATCGGGTCCAAAGAACACCGGTGATAGCCACTAAACCACTGCGCCACTACCACCACCACCACCCTATTGAGATGCAAACGTTTCCTCTAACAACCCTCAGTAGAGATGCGACTAACGTTCACGTCCATCGCTCCCAAGGTTGGAAGGCTGGTATGGACAAATGGAGATATTTCTTATGGCATGGGTTGTTCTTACATTGATAAGGAAGCATAGGGTCGCTGCGTTCGTTGGGAGGTACTGTGATGAATGGTGGATAAACGTGTTCAAACAACGGGGAGAGGCAGGAAGGAGCTCGGATTGCCGAACGACTTTTGAATGCGCTAAATGCACATCAAATAACTAAAGTACTCGGTAAAAATATTTACAAACATATGATTAAAAAAATCCGACTAATCACGTGTGTAGGATAGTTCTGAAATGAGACATGATACTCGGCATACCGTGGCCATGAAGACAAGATGATGGAAGAAAAAACTAGGAATAAGATACATCTAACATTTTACGATAGTATTTACTATAATGCCAAGCAGGAACGATGTAAATTACCACATAGTTTGGAAGAGAACAAAACGAATAATGCATAATATGGAACAACATGTTGCGAACCAAACATGAAGCCACAATGGGGAAGGTGTGAGTGTGGCACTAACAGTGCAAACATCGTACATCGCGTTTCTCACTAGCGGAGTAACCTTTTTTGAAATGTGATTTGTTAATGACCCCTGTTAAAGACCAAGATTGGATATCCCATACTAAATCATGTATTGTTTTGGAGGAAAAGTAACGGAGAAGGTTGATAAGCTTTGCTTTCTAAGCAACTACACCTATGATGAGTAAATTTAAAATGGTGTTGACACGCACAAATATGACTTGATTGGGTTTGTAAATCTGACGTACCTGAAGCCTTGAGAAGACGTTCATTGACACAGCGTAAGGCAGCATGAACATTGCGGCGGCTCGGTTATTATTACATAAATACACTGAGATACCACCGCTGAGCACAGAATATCCAAAAACATTGTGCGCGCCTGGCGAGATAAGGGGGTCAACAATACACAGACTAGTTCACGACACAAAGATGCTGAGATTGGTTACTGGTAGGGACGTCTATCGCTCAACGATGGAGGCCGTAAGGATGCAAAGCAGAGAATGATGTGGTCAGTTTTAATGGTATTCGTTCGACAATAAAGCGAGTCGCCAATGTCGATCGCCAAAAACAGGGCATTGCCTAATTTTTTACTACACACTCATTATTCTCTTAACACCAGTCTATATATGAATTCTCAATCTTCCCCTTGAATTGGCTTTGAACATTCCCATCTCGATCCTTCTCATTTATCCAAATGAGCGGCCAAAAGATAGCAACCAAAACCGGTGCATGGTTAATGGCTGCAAAAAGTGAAACTGATGAACAGTACGACGGGCGAGAACCTTCTGTTCACTCATGGGAACAGGCACTCTAAGCTCAAAGACTTGTAATGGAGAACCGCATAAGGCTCCACATACGCATAGTATAGATCCGGAAGATAGTGAAGCTTCCTACCAGCAAGTCGGGTGTCGGTGACCGGATTTGAACCTAGGACCCGAGGGCCTGAAGCATACCAATGACAGCGAATTAAACCGATTGACAACTACCAACAGTTACCAAAATGGATGGAACAGCAAATAAACTGATTGGGTTGTTTCAGGAAAAGAACCATCACACGGCTCACCACTGTGATGGACCAACTAACCATCGCCGTCCAAACAGTTCCACAACCAAATGTCCACGTGGGTGAAAGGGGAAGAGGAACAAACCTAAATACAGGTTCAGCAAAAGACAGAAACAGAAAACGGCAGAACAGAAAATAACTCCAAGATGACTGATTGCACTGTCCCATACTTCCCGGATTGTGAATACTGACTACACCGTGGCGTTCATTAGTGCAGACGGGAAACATACACAAAAACAAATGAGGAAAACGTCAAACGGTGCATGCGAGATGAACAGCACGTTTAACATACAAAAAGCATTATAAGAATATTGGTATGATGATCGCACTGCTCTCAACGTCGTGTTAGTGACACGAGATCCATGGATGGAACGGATCTCACTGAAAAACTTGGGCGTCGTGCTCATGATTATTGATTTGGTTTTTATTCGTCTTGGCTAAGACAAGCCAATTTCCTCAGCAAGTGTTAGTGGTTATAAAACTCAGTGAATCAAGGCTTTATGTATCTACAAACCTACCGATCTGGTCTTGTTCGGGTCAGACCAAGACCTGCACGGGGATATGGAAATCATGATTAGGTCCCTTTAAGATTTCCTAGAATCATCGGAATCGATTTTTAGAGACCCTAAGTGATATGGCTGAGTATCTTAAACAGTGACAATTGTGCATCTACTCAACATTAGCTTACACAAATTCTCTATTATCACCTTCACACTGTTTTAAACATTCCAATCCTTCTTATAACCCCTCATCCAAATGGGCAACCGAAATACCAACCAAAACCGCCGAACGGAAGCGCATGGTTAAGTTGTTCAAACAAACTGAAACATCTATCAACAAATCTGAGGACCGAACCCCGAACCTCATACGTAACATGTAAGTATACTATCCGATAGATAAAATGCACAACGGTCTGATCGGCTTCACGGTAGTCAAGTAAGTAGTATGCTTGTGCTACGGAACAGTAGAGTTATGTATTCCTTGTTAAGTTCTATTTACGCGATAAGGCGCTTCAAAAGAGGCGAATGCATCATTTGATGCAAATGCTGTACGACCTGTCTATTGAAATCAGGTGTTCATCAATAAACTTGGTGTCCTCGTGATATTAAGTAGAGGATTCATGTGGAGAGATTATTTTATCACAAAGCACCGTGCCCCGAGCACTGATGTCTGTACAGTGACATAATTTATAATGACATGCAGCAACCTAAAAGTGGAATTCACGTGCTTATATCTGATGCAGATGTCGATTTAGTTAGGAAAGTCTTTTCATCTCGGAATATGGCCATGCTCTCTGTAAACCCAATCAAATGACTTTCGAACAAATGAAGATCAGTTTTGCGCGAGTTCACCACGAAAAGGTGTGTTACCAGGCATTAACCTGCATCCTTTCTCTTTCAACTTTGGAGTCAATGATACTTCAGCAACAGCTCCGTCCTCAGGATATTGGTTTGTTTGAGGGCGACAAGTTGTTCGATGCAAATGATGCTAGCGAATGTTAAGAAAGATTACGAGTTTGGTTGGACAGCTATATGGCTTGTTTTAACATGCGTTTTCATTCTATTTGTGTAATTTGTTGGCAAGCGAACCTCCGATGGAGTGTCTTCAAGCTAATTTCGTGTTTGCCCAATTTAGACAAAAATGGGTTATACCCGCTATACACAAACAATGGATTGCGATTAAAAACGGGACCATATATACCATATACCATATATATATATATATAGGACATATAGGATGAGTCTAATTCATACTGTAACAGTCAGGGCAAGTATGGTGTACAGATATGGCCACGGTGGGTAGAAGATAAACGTAAACTGATCGTATGGAGATGCAGTTGAAACGATAAATGATGGTTACAAATGTCAAATAATACGGCTATCGTAAACAGAAATGCTCGGGGACCTACTCACATTTCTCACGTATCTACTTTTCATATTCCACATTGCAGCCGTGGTGACATTACCTCAACTCTTTTCTCAGTCTTAATCATTTCACCACTGTCTGACTAGATGGGTGGCCAAAAGATAGTATTGGAGACAGGATCTGTACGTTTGGGGGGGGGGGTATTAGTTGTTTAATCCTAAATCGGAAACTATTTTGTTGGGTCTGATAGACGACGATGCAGGATCAGCACAACCACTCGGAAAAGTCATGTTTTTAAAGAATTGTGCAATGCGGGGTGCGGAGTAATCAACTGTTCATAGGTAAATTACTCGCATCATAATCCTGTGCAAATTCTTAAAAATAAATGGACACTAAGAGAACTTTGTAGGACGACAACATAAATCAAGTGCCTTGACCGACACAATAGGGAAAAGAAGGTAACAGTATTCCCCTTTATATGTTATCATCCATTTCATTACTGAAGCCACAAATCCAGATGTGCTTTTAAAGGCACCTACATGTCGCCCCGATCAGGTATATCGCAAACGATCAGAATTAGGTCACTACCACGGTTCGAAAATCTCCCATTATTTGAATACTTCGTTATGTTTACCAGATTCTCGCAGTCCGTGGATATGTGAACAGACGAAACGGATGGAGAATGGGCATCGAAGAGTTGAGTCCAATGATTGACTGACGCAATGGGCATTAAAGAAGTCAGCACCATCAGGGAATCCGATCTCTTAGATTACAGGATAAACCATCAAAACAAGTCATCAATTTAACCGAGTCCCCGTGTTCAAAGTAATGTTACGTGGTCATTTTCAGAAATTTCCGGTTTCCCCCTCTCGTTCCCGATGACCACAACATTCAAATCACGCTCGCCTGCCTTGGCGGTAAGGTGACTGCTTCTTGCTCCGGTCGTTCCAATACACTGCAAAGACGACCAACTAAATGCGTCCATATCAGTACTATTCATACGTACATATCGTTTAAATTTGCGACTGCAGCGAATGCCACAGTATGCTTTCTAGCAACATTTAGCTTTTATCTGTGCTGGTTGTAATACTATTAAAAGCTAACGGTGTAAACAATAGAATAGACAAAACAAATATTCCACGCAAGCCATAATGAGACAAGTTTTACAAAGCATGATGCAGCCGGAATCGAAGATGAGCGCTAACACCTGCGTCTACGTGACCTGAACGCGAACAGGACTGAGTCGTTTACGACTGAGTGTAAATTACGATTTGTGAGAAAGCGATCACGTTCAAACCGATTGCAAAACACGCACAGCAACGGTTATAGCGGGGGGCGGTAGATAACGGGTTGTTCGATCCAACCAACTAAATATATGTAAGCCTCTTAAAAAAAGAGAAAAGTGAGTGAAGCTGTTACATGACCGTGGTGAGACGAATCGAAATGATGGTCGCGAGACACATGAATAATTGTTACACAGACGGATCAACCGGGTCGAAACAACGGAGGTGCGTCTAGTGAACTTGAAGAATCGTTTCATATATCTGTCTTATTACTCACGGACTATGCTTTATACGAATCCGGTGAAGGATTTGCGCGCGAACTCAACAACCCTAGAACATTTGTCAAAGATAGAGACCAACATTGGTTCAGTAAGCTACAAATTATTTTAACAGAAAAAATTAATTTGGCCGAAGTCCGCTGGTTGGATAGATCGGAAGTAAACTGCATATCAGTATTTAATTTAACCGACCGTGATATAGTATTGTATTGTATTGTATTTGTAACTTTTGTAAGCATATATGCTTACATTTCAGTTAAAAATGTACATTGTTCGTCGCGCAGA
>UZAN01041949.1:5566-22918 GCA_900618425.1 Echinostoma caproni
CTCATTGATAATCACATCAACTCTTGTTTTAAATTTGCACACGAGATTCTAGATGACCCTCTTCATCCACTACACCCTGATCTATCATCTTGTCGTTCCTATCCGTCCACATGCTCCTCATTTCGACAGCTACCCTTTCGCACTAACATATATAAAAATTCCCTTGTACCCTACCTGACCCGACTACTCACCAAAAAGGAACAGGTCTCAAATGAACTACGTCAAATGCTTTGTACATGATGCGTATATCATCGTTTACCTTTTGTTTTGATTATCTTTATTTCATTCTGCGCGACGAACAATGTACATTTTTAACTGAGATGTAAGCATATATGCTTACAAAAGTTACAAATACAATACAATACAATACAATACAAAGTAACAGACGCACAGTACACCTCTGATGAACTCAACAGCTACACACCTCAAGATCAAGAGGAAGACATTAGGCCCCATTTTCTTTATTCACTTATCTCTCTTTCCCTCTTTTAATCTAATCTTTACAAAATGAAGATTCACTTTGATTGATCACCCCTCCGGCTTCTGTTTCACACAAAACTAAACATTTACTCAATAACACTACTTATAAGTAACTGTAAAATGTTAACAATAATAATTTGGCGATACTTTTAGAGCAGCTGAGTGATTGTCTCCAAAAAAAATGCAATACCATTGAGGAACAAGGTATTTCCTTCATTGATCAGTTCATCGGATTATCATCATACCTGCATCCTCTAGGCTTCCTAAATCAACCGCTTTTGGGATTTACACCATTCTCAAATCAGCAGTTGATAACCTAATGCGCATTCTCGATTTCATCGTACCTGGAGTTTTCGCCGGATTTCGACCGCTGTTCCGAATGAATTTTCAAACTAGAAGAAACCCCCTTGCGATATGGGTCCACCAAGCAGCTCCACCACTGATAGGTATTTCCATTGCTTTTGTCCAATGCCATTTATCGCTTACGCAGTGACTTGCACGACATCCGGGCTGATTCAAAGACGACTTTAGACGGGTTGATTATTGCACGATACCTAATTGAAATTCTAAATTTTAAAATTCCAGGCACTCCAAATATTCCTTTCTTTCACCTTGCTCGGTCGTAATTTGATGATCGTGCGGTTTTAGCTGCTTTTAGGGAACAATACTAATAGGAGTCTTTTTAAGATTTTGCACTAACATATATGTGCTAATTACTTGCGATAATAATAATAATAATAATAATAACAGATGTAACGAACTGAGTTATAATTACTTCTACTATTCTCACGATTGTGCCTTTACTGAACTTTGTTATCTCACCACATACCACATCACCATTTTCTGATTCCGGTCTACGGTGATCATGTTTCTGCTGTCATTGTCTAAATATCACTTGAATCCGGTTGCAACTGCAGATAGGAGCTAACGATATTCTTCCAACATGATTTTTACCTCTGAATTCGAACGAACGGAGAATGAAGAAAAACAAACAGGCCTAGACGTTGTTATCCGAACATTCCTAAAGTTGTCACTGTCCTTATCAATGGAGGGCTCAAATTAGCCCCCTTTCTGGCAGAAAGCAGCCCATAACTGCTAATGGAATGCAACAAGCTGTGAAGAAACTTTAATTTACTGGAGATTATCAGTAATGGATTGTAAAATACAGTCCGAAATGGTTTACAGTGTATCATTGGTACCCGGATATGACCAATTTTGAGCTCATACTCACAACTCAAACACTGTGCTCCATGGAAGAAGTGATGTGCAGTCATGCTCGAATATACTATTATCACACTTTGAGTCCTATATGTCATCTTACGTTTGATGCAAAAAAGTTTTTGTCCAACTGTGATGATCATTGAACGAGTTCTCAGTGATCCCAGTGAGAGCCGGCTTGTTCCACTAGAATGATGCCTCAGTCCACGTTTGCTCTTTTTGACGCCGAATGGTATCCAGTCATCCACTTCTTTTTCAACTTCCACTCTTTTTCTGTTACAGATAAAACAAACCCGTGTGATTCGTTCGCTCAAGCTTCAAGCCAAATGCGTCCTGTCCTGTGTAACACGGCGACATCATTTCTTGCTCCAACGATTCCGGCGAATGAAACATTTGCACCAGAAACTAATAGAACAATTGGTCACACGAAATGACCAGTTGAGGCGCCTAAGTCAAGTGCTCTGGGACACCGGTTGGGACTATACCCGAACCAAATATGAACTGGCAAAGTTGAGCGAAATCGCAAGCCTCCAAAAGAGTTCACAAACGATTGGTTGGGAAAACGAAATGAGTGAACCGGTGGGTTGATTTTGGTATGTCACGATTCGGATATCTGCTGTGCGGTTTACACCGTGAAGAGTGCTCCAGAGGCATTAGACGAACATAGTTCATTCGTAGAGTGATGAAAGCTAAATAACTTCAGACTAATTGGTATGCCTACTAGGCCAGTGACAGGAAAACACCAACACTCANTACTCTACCCTACCCTCCCATCCGATTTGTACACAGTTGCATTCATCTACGACAGGGTCAACTTCTCGTTCCTGATCGGGGTGTGTGCCTGGCTGCTCATGAAACTATCAGATTGCTGTTATCGACTAATTCTCGTTCCCCGCATTTTATACAGACGGCCTCTGTTCACGACAAACCGGGTTACAGTGGTGGGATATGGTAGAAATCATGTCTGAAACGAGTAGAACGCCCAATTCTGGAAAAGAGTAAAAAATAAGACACGAATTTGGAGCTCATTCAAACCCTGTCAGCATTACCCACAGAAGCAGAAAATATGGCTGCACATCATATTCCTCCACCTCTCAAACATTGTCTATGATCCCGACGAGGTTCTTGGAACGTGGAACCAGCATCGCGGTGACAAACTCTGGGATGGTGTGTTCACTGGAAATTGTATTCTTTATCGATTTTCGGCATCTTGCACCATGAGCAGCTATATCCTTGAAGTCCTGCAACCTTACCAGCACGATTTTTACCATATCTCACCACTGTAACCAGGTTTGTAGTGAACAGAGACCGTCTGTGTAAAATGCGAGGAATGAGAGTCAGTTGATAACAGCACTCTACGAGTATCATGAGCAGCCAGACACGCTTCGATCAAGAACAGAAAGAAACTGACCCTGGAGCGAGAAACGTTTTTCGTAGGTGCATGCAACTATGCACAAACCGGATGGGAGGGAGGGAGGAGTAGGGTCAAATTTACTTGGGAATTCGCCGGTCTGGGGCGCATATCACAGTATCTGGAATAGTCTGCGAGCGAAGTGGTTCTGAACAATGGGCGTTGTTGTTTCTTATAAACCATAAAACGTTCAGAACAACAAAAACAGTGTGACGAAGAAGTTCATTTTTGGTTAAAAACGGTTGCATGCTGCCACTTCTTCTCAAATTAATTTCTCCTGTTGTGTTCTTTTATTTGCAAATATATACGACACGGATGAAACTATGTTCAGAAACTCGAGTGGTCATCAACTGGACCTTGAAATATATTGCAAGTTCAGCAAAACTTCGAATCATTGAGTGTCTGCGATATCAGGTGGGGAAAGTGGATAACCTTTCTTGATCAGCTAATTGGTGACGAAACGCTTAAATTATCCCGAGGAAACACAGGTAATTTAACCGTGATGCAGATAATTGAACAGTTTGGATTGTGTGATAGTTTATTGCTGATTAGTCTTGTAACTTGGCAGAGAGCAGTGCAGAAAACCTCTGACGGATCAGTTCTGAATCGACCAATCCATCACATTGAAGTACATAATCAAAGGTACACCCCAGTGCTGAACGGTAGCTTGGCATGTATCGTACACAACACCAAACCCTTTAATATGGTATTTTAATTTGGATCTATTGCTTGAGCGAGAAATAAAACTCCTAGCATTGGTGGAGATTTTGGTTTAGGATCACTTATTCCTCAGTCTAAGTGAAAATATTTTAAATGACGTGCGCAATGTATCAGTGATGCTCCTACAACTCACTCAGATGGTTTTGTCGTCCTTTTGTGGTGCATAGGGCAGAATGATTGTCGTCTATTCTTCAGGAAAATTTTCGATATCTGAGATTTGACTGAAAAATGTAGTCAATGAGTCCAGTAGAAATGGTAAACCTTGAAGATACGAGGTGGAATGTAGACTTAATAGAAAAATTTCCTGTTTTTCACTGCCACGATGGCGGCAAAGATTTCCAATCCGCTCGGTGAATCAAAGTCCTCGTAACTCTTGGTAGCACTACACAACAGGAGGATCAATTGTTCTATGTATTCTGGAGTTTTATCCGTTACTCGGTATAAGCTGATCACTGTCATCTCGCGGTAAAGGAGATAGGGATTACGTCATTTTTGAGGCATGTACCTCCTCGACGAACGGTAGGAGGGTTAGTGAGTTTCACATTCCCAGGGTTGTGAATTTCTTCGAAGATCCACTACTTTTGTGTCGTAATGCTTTGCCCAACTGTCCAAAGGCTTCTCTTGTAGTATATGAAGGTAGCTGCTGGATGGATGTCTGTTGAAACAGCACAAACAGCTGTTGGGAAAAGCAACAGTGATAACTGTTTAAAATGGATCAGCACTTCATGATGACATAATGTCCACTCAGTGTAGACTTCGTTTTCAACAGGAAAACCCTCTTCTCCCTCACACAGACACAGAATCAACGATACACACCTGAGAACGAAAACCCGCATTATCATTCTCAAATGTTGAGCAAGATTCAGAGTGTCCTCTCTTGGGCTACTGGCGACCTCGACGCGTTGGTCCACATGGTTCAAACGATGAACAAAGAAGAGGGAATAGGTGAGTTCAATTTGTTCCCAACTTGATGTAGGTGTTCATTTGAAGGTGGTTAGCCCATCTACACCAAAGACACGCGCCTGCCAGATATTTAAGTAACCGTTCCGGTCGTGATAAGGGCACAAATTCAGTGTTTGGTCATTTGCGTCGATACGCTTGAATGCTAAACCGGCATGAATACAATGTATCCATAAGATCCAATCAGTGAGAAGCCTCATGAATGCATTGCCCTTTATTGAACTAACCACTGCTACTTGTGAGCTGCTGAAAATTTTGTAGCTGCAATGAGTACGTATCAGCACTTTCACTACACATACCCCAAATGTTCGTAAACCGATGAAGGATGAAAACCCATCGAGCACCGATGAAAATTAAAGTACACTTTTAACCTTTTTAATAAATTGAATTATTCATGAAGCCGTAACTCCCAATTCTCGTAGGACAAAAGAAAACAAAACCAACTGACCGATGGCAAAATCGGAGCGTTCTCCTCTCAGAAACGGATCTCAGTGAATGGTTATTGAAGTTCAAAACTAAAATTTCCTGGCTACGTCATCAGTATCAAATGCTGCGCAATCAGAACATGCAAGTAAGTGTGGCCAATTAGCCTTGTTGCGATAAATAGTTTCGTATAAGAACGGGAAGAAAGACAAGATGAAATTCGTGAAGCGAATATCCAGTACCAGTGGAATGTATAAGCGTAGAATGGAAGTCAGCCGTCCTGCGTTCGTAATTTCTCGAGGATAAATTTGATAACACATCGAATTCAGATTAATAGATCTCGCTGGACACATATTACGCATGCTCATTTTTCGTTTTCCGCATTGGGCCTTTTCACAGCAAGGTCTCGCGGAGATCAACAGGTGACGCGAAAGCGAGGCACGAACAAAAACAGAGTAATTGGGTTTTCAGTTTCAGTTTTTACAACCATCAGCCATACACCTTCGTGCGCCGGCTTTTGGTTACTTTCTTTTGGTAGCCCATTTGGATAAAAGAGAGGAATTAAGATTGGAATATGAAGAGCAGAGTCCGAGAGAAGATGGAATTCATATGAACTGGTGTTGCAATAATATTGAGTAGATGCACGAGGGCCACTGTCTACGATAGTGTCACTAGTGATTGGGTAGAGAAGGTGTCTCTTATCTTCCGCGTTAGGGTACAGGAGGCTCTGCAACTGATTATTAGGAGACACTGATGCATGTAGCAACTGACCGACAGCAGTAGCGTCCTTCTTCGACAGTGATCAGTAAAGTTCACCTCATTCTTTTTCTCTGTACGATGATGATAATGATGATGATAGGAGTTTGGACACAGTCAGGTAGTAACAGATGCCAAAATCTTTTTATCCACAAGACAGTGAGATTATAATGTAGAGCTCCAAAACTGGTACCACAAATTGAACAATTATCATATTTCAATAACTCTCAAACTGCAATGCCACAGTTATTTATAATCACAAAAAAACAGAGATTTCAGTTCTAGCTAAATGGAGTGGGTTAGACATACCACAATTACTCCCGGGAGGGCATAAATCAAATCCTTGACTTGACTTGAAGTTTGTTTACCTAAACTTAACGTTAAGGCACATTAATAAAAATCGGATAAGAAATAGACGAAATTAAAACTTACCCAATCGAAAAATCCCTTTGGTATCCACTAGACAAATAAAGGTTGTCTGAAATGCACCTGACTTATTTTGAAGACCAATTGGTTTCGGCCCAGCCTAGTTCTCGGTATAAGAAAAGCCGAGTCTTCACATTCAAGTTGTAGCTGATTACAAAGTGTGTGGGGGAGTGCAATACCAAACCCATTGACCGGTGACCACATAAGGGTTCACTCGAATTGGCTTTATCAGCACCTTGCGTCCAGGAATTTTTGGAAAAAGTGAAATCATGAACCGTTCCAAGCACTTCAATCCAAACAGTATTCGGCCGAATTTAGACCCTAGATTTTTCTATTCGAACTGATTCGGCCTACTTCTTAACCTTGGACTCGACACATGCGGTAGCTCCATTCCCACCTAACCAATTACGCTTTAGCTTAAAACTAATGTACTTCACTGCTTGGTGATAAATAGGTTGCACTCTCATGTAACTTTGATCTGAAAAAACTGTAACAATATGATGCAGCCTGTATCATGTGCAACGGGTTTACATTACAATGACCAAATCGTCAATTTTGGTGACAAACGACAGGTGAGTCTCATGCATGACCAGTTGAAATCAGTAGAATCAAAAGATCACAGAAAAGCTTGATATTTGACTCATTTTGGGAACAAATCGGATTATACGAACTACAATCGAGTTACAGACAGATATTTTGTCCATCTGACACTAAAAAAGGTCGTCTTTCTGGAGAGTGAACTAACTACCTAGTCGAATTTAACGAACTTTGCGGGAAAATTGATCCTCAGAAAAAGTGCAGGATATTCGTCAGATTTCAGTGAAGAGTAGAAATTTGGTTCTCAATATGAGTCATTGTACCTTTGTACGGTACGTACTTCCGGTGATAATTTATTCTCTGATATTGATAATCTTAGCTTTAAGACGAATTCGTCTACGGATTAGCACAAATTTGTCTTGACTGTCTCACTGTCATTCGTCGATCATTTTCAAAATACCCTTTCTGATTGAGTAAAGGTACGTCTGGTTGTTGGTGCCAACGCTAGAAATTACCATGATAGAATGCTAAAAACCTTGGAAAAGGAGTATATTGCCGCGGGAAACACCGTAGAGTTATGAAGATTAAGAATGCGCATCAACCCATTAAAGCGATCGGGACTTCGATTCAGGGATCGAATAAACTAGAATTATTGCTGATAGTGACCAACAAGTTTGTATAAATGTCCGTAGTGCTTTTCCGTTTTCCGCCTTAGGTTTCTATATTCTACAGAGGATAAGGATCCTTCAGTGAGGGTGGTCACGAAGCACACCTACTACTGGTTTCTTTCTTTTATCCTGTTTAGAAAGCTGATGCGTTTTAAAACAAACCACACTGATTTGTTTTACTTCTTTTTGTGTATATTTACAATTCCAGAGGCCATGCTTCCAACTTCAAAAGGACCAGCTGCAAACCTTGGAACACAAAACACCGAAACATACAAATAGTGTGACAGATTACGTGGTACCTGACTCCGCGAGAAAGATGAAACAATCTTGTGAAAGGTGAGCAGACTGGATAGCCAACAATGTATATGGAAATTCTTGCCCCGAAGCTTATAAAAATTACTTAAAACACAGAGGTGGAATGCATAATGATCAGTAAGTGCGTATTTGGACGGCGAACTAACTTAAGTGTAGGTTTAACACACATGTACACACAAACACATACATACGATGACTCCCAACGCTACAGAATAACACTGCTACGTAAAGGTGTGCTTTCTTTCAGACAATTACAAAGGATTCCAGATTTCATCTAATTGCTTGATTCGTTAAAAAATGGCTTTACTGTGTCACATCGGAGACTATTATCACAAGTATGGTGAAAGTGGGTAGATCTCCAAGGTTGCCCTCACAGAAGGCCTCTTTATGCGTTCCTGAAATGGAGATATTTATTGTGTTCCTGTCATGTTGAGATAAAATACTGATCATCCATTCTCGGATGCCTCACCCGATGTGGAAATGTTACCGCAACTTAAACCGGTTGAAACTGACAGTTTTTACGCTGCATGCTACCTCGTGCACCCCACTTCGCGGATAAGAGAACGGCCAACATTTCCATGGCTGGTCGTGGATACAATGGATGTGAGCAAATTGAATCGGCGGCTGGGAATCAGTAGTATCAAGGTCCGAAGATGTGGCGGATTCCCATTTGGCAAACGCCTCTGTAAAGCGACGCTAGCATNAAAGAATGTGACCCACGAGTAATAAGACCATCACCTGCAGCTCTGTTCCATAACCTCTGGATAGATAGATAGACAAGATAGACATATGAACCAAACCACTGGTTATCGCCTTTTCTGAAACAAATTCAATGTCTCAATGGTTTTGCTTGTATATTCCAAATCTCAAGGTTCATTCTCAAATAAAACAGAAGAGCGATGCTGGTGGCACCGATTACAACCCAATTTTTCCGATTATCTGCGGGGATTGTTTTGACCATATTCGCTCCAAATACTCTCCAGAATGACGACCTCCACGGGGTTGACCTAGCAAATGATAGTAGGGAAATAGATAAACGTACACAAATTCGAGTTGTGAGCAGCGTACGGCACCCGCAATCGCAACCCCCGATGGAAAGAATTCCGCCCGGATCTATAGGATCAGATCACTGCCATTAGAAACTTCAACGCAATCCAGTTCCGCTCACGTAGGAATTATTCTCGTAAAAGCAAAATAACGTATCACAGTAGGCCAATAATTACCTACCCACCCACCCCCGCCCCATTTCAAAATGTATGTTTCATTCGTTCATTATCTCAGTTATCCCCGAATAGTCTTTTTGACAACCCACTAGCTATATTTGACATTTCAAATGTGAATTCGTCGTGTATATAACAAATGAAGCGTGAACTGAAAAGCTCGGAAGCATTGGACCTGGTTGGATCCCATCAGCTACCCGGTGGCGTAGTGGGTGACACGCTTGCGTTCTGCCCATGAGGTCCCGGGTTCGATCCCCAGTCGGGTCGATGGATTCGCACTGCTGATGAGACCCAACCAGCTGCTTCCCGGTTCCATGCCCAGTCGGGTCGGTGGATTCGCACTGCTGATGAGACCCAACCAGGTCGAAACAGCTGCCCAGTGCTTCCGAGCTTTTCAGTTAACGCTTCCGTTGTCATATACACGACGAACTCCCACTTGAAATTTAACTAAATCCTCCATTACCCACATGATATACTTGATATACTTGACAGATTTTTTAATCCACTTGGGCGAGTCAGTTTCAAATCCTAGTAAAACAGGTAGATTTATGAGTATGATTGAGACGGAAAACAACCTAACGGGATACTTTCGTCAATTTTTCTTTCCAGATTGGCAAACGATCTAGCTATGATGAGAAAAGAACTCGCAACCTTAAACTCCGGGGAATAAAATGAAGCCGAATATTCTACCCCAACGACTTGTATGTTTCCTCGGAATGGATTATACAGATCGTGACAGAAATAAAGTGCTTCGCCAAAGTTTTTTCAGATTTTCATTTAAATCACACTCCTGACAATGGCCACATCGTTTTTTTGCTGACGGATCATTAGGCATAAATTTGTTTCGGAACAAAAAGATCATTTCATAAGAAATTGTCCAATATATCCTCATAAAATATCTACAAATCTGCCCAGGTAAATGTTAGATACGATCCTGAATCCTTTAGCAAATATCTGCCATTCTCACACTGTCAAAACGAGGTGTATTTTAAATTCTTTAGATAATACTTTCGTACATGTAGAAAGACGTATTTTTGTTGGCGGCCTAGCGGTCAACCGATTCTGTACCGCCCCGGTCCTGCCGGATGCCAGCCCAATCATCACTGAGGGTGCCAATGTATACGTTGCAAAGCAGTAGGTCTTTGTAGTGTTGGGGTTGCAGTCGCCTCACCACTACCATGGTGTGCAATAAGAAATGAATCCATAATCGCGCGCACACACGACTCCAAACAGATCAATACAGGCGGTAAGTGTGCAAAACGCAGTATCAAGTTGAATGATGGGCTTGGTGCAACAATAGACGTGGACACTTTCGTCTTGATTGATAATCAAGATCAGCGGGTTACGATGTTTCTGGTAGTTCAATCGCTTTGTACACACGAACTGGTCCCATCGATTCAGCGAATTCGTCAAAAAAACGGATCAGGACCCATACAGCGTAGCATTGACTCGACGCAGGCTTTTAAGAGCCATTTTGAGTGCAGCAAACGAGAGAATACACTTTTTGAACAGTTTCGAATTCTAGCAGATTCGGGGAATCTGTGATGCTGGTAATCCTCAACAGGGAGGAAACAGCTGTATGCAGCAGTACCTACAAGGCTCTTCAGAAGGAATTGATACTATGACAACACAAATCGAATGAAGTTTTCGTAAGTCCGTACTTCGCTGAATAATCACACCAACTAGGTGTGAAATGGTGCGCGTCTTCCAAGTTATCAGAAAATTGTTAAGGACCAGAAGAATTGTAGACGGCCTGACATAAAACCACGACGGCAGCGTGTTTGAAGAAAGAATTAGGGGCACTAGCAAACAAGTTACTAATATGCATAGAAAATAAGTATGGGGAAATGACTGCACCTTGGAGTACCCCAGAAATATTCACCAGTGGTTTGACGTTCTCCGACCTAACCCGGTACATTGAGTTCTCCCGGGGAGGCAATCGGTAATCCAAGATAATAATTGCCTAGGGCAACCGACGGTCTCCTGTTTACAAAAGCATCGTAACTAACTGAGCTTTAATCGGCCAATTAGACATCTGTAGTAAGATCACCTTATTTATGTAAACGCCTGATGCGATATATAGGAAAGGAATTTCTTCGCGAATACCGTCTTCTATAAAATAAGTGAGCTGTGTTTTAAATAACTTACCAGTGCTCAATTGCATAGACTGACTTGGCTGTCTCCACCTGATGAGGTGGTGCGTTTTGGTATTTTATTTCTAAGCAAGGCTGCGACATTTTGTTAAAACAAAACTGCAGTTGGGTTCAGCGTTCCAGACTTTCACTATATTACCTCGTTTGCGTCAGCACCTCCATGTGCTATTTTATTTCCGAGATATAGTAAACAGATCATTATAAGATATTAATTTCAAAGACAGCTTCCTGACAGCAATGAAGTAGTATGTACTTTTCTGACAACGGATTATTTATAAGCACTTTAGTTGACGAGCTTTTGCATGATTCTCATTATTCGTGCATATGCGAGCTATAAGACATCGTCAGTTTATCACACTCGCAAACTCGATTGTCTAGGAGGGTCTTACTTCATCTGGAAGTCTGGTCAAGTAAGGCGTCCCGTAGAACTTCATCTATGCCAATGTCACAAAACAGACGGGAATAAATTAGTTGTGTATAATCCCATTAAGGAGCGCGATCGATGGCTGTACGTTGAAATCCGAGCTACTTCAATCGCCAAACGGTTGTAGACGATTTGCCCTTGGCAATCTAGCCGGGCTACATAATACTGCGGTGTTTCTGTGGGTCTTTATTCATTATTTTTCGCATGGTTTATTGGTCTTCTTGAAGGACCTTCAATGTCTACAACCATGCGGTTACGGAATCTTTTGGACCCCAACCCAAAAGACGAGAGACATCTACTCTACCTAATCACTCAGTGCATTTTTTCATGACTCGTCTTCACGTCATCTGCTGGTCTCCACATGGATTCTCCAGCCTGTAACAGCCACTGAAAATAAAACGCACTGTATTGGATATACACAGAACGTGTCCTAACCAACGGAGCCCATTAAGCTGGATTCGATGAGATAGCTCGTTCACCCTCTGCCTCTCCGGAGATCCGATGGCAGAGGCCGCTGGTCTGGCGGGAGTGTGGATAGCAATAAGTGCACGTGCAGAAGCAGTTTTACTCGACTGGATTCTAATCAATAGTGGACTCTGCGCCATCCGTCTAAAGGGATCAATGAGTGCATCTCGTAATGGGACAAAAAAGCTCTGTTTGTTCATCATCGTGGTTTATGGGCACACAAAAAAGACGATTTCTACTATCAGCTCACCAACCTCCTTCACAGTAGACGACACACTGACATTGTGATACTGACCGGCGACTTGGACGCACAATTAGGTAGGTTAGACGCTGATGAAACCTCACTTGGTGGCCAGCATAGTCTCAGTGTTAGCAGAAGTGACAACGGCGACCGTCTTCTGCAAATATGCGCTCAACATGGTCTCTTCCTTTCGAGCACAAATTTTCGCCGACAACGGTGAAAAACGTGCTACCTGGCGACCTCCATCATCTGATCTATCTGGACTCAAATAGACCATATTGCCATCAGCTATCGATGGAGAAATCGCATAACGGACTGCAAATCCATCTGGAGCACATATCACAACTTTGATCATGCACTCGTGTGCGTGAAATTTTCTCTGCGCTTTGGCGGAAAACAGTAACGTCACCCGAGAAGATTCGATTTGATGAAACTGACAAACCCAAACGTAGTTACCGCCTACCAAAACACGTTAGCTGCTGATCTAGACAGTCTGTCATCCTCGAACGTAGACAACCAATGGACTCGCATCTGTAACGCCATGCATAAGTCCGCCACCACTTTTCAACTTCATTGAAACGTCACGTCGCCGCCACAGGTGTTTAAATCCTGCGCACTCTGCTCGGGCCTTGGAAATGCGGGCGATTATCTCCTTTTATGCGCTACTGTCGTTGGTCACGCAGCTAACCAAGTACGAGAAGCAGTAAACTTCAGCCAATTCCTGACCGTTTAGTTTCAGAACAGAACTGGGCGACACCCAGTCTTGGAGCAACACTTTGAAGGTGCAAAGCACATGCCGAACGGGGCGATAGAACTTGCCAATCTGTCAAGCGCTATTTGTGCATCATCCATAGGTTAGAACAAGCAAAGGATGTCGTCAGCGTATTCCAAATCGAACAGCTATTATTCAGCTGCCCATTCGATACCCACATCTTCGAGACCACTTAGTGTTTCCCGTATTTCGTCTAATACGAAATTGAACACGAATGGCTAGAAAGGGCATCCTTGACGAACACCGCTGCTGGTTGCGAACGACCTACTCAGCTCGCTGTATACCCTTACGCTACCAGAAGTAGACCGGAAGACGTTCGCATTACAGTATCATCCATTCAGATGGATTGCGATAGTTCGTCGTCGGTGTGAAAAAAGGAGTATCCGACAAAATAAAGCATGGAACGGTTTGACCACTAACCTTTGACCCAATCTCACAGGTATCTCTTTATTGCAGGTTCCACCACGTTGAATGCGCTAGATGATAGCTTCTAGCGACGCCCTACACAGACCAATTCACAGATTGATGCTCCACGTGCAGTACAAATCACAAGTATCGCTTGCCTCATTGGGTGCATGAGGGCCAATCCCAAAAGAGGACCAATAATCAACGCACCAGCGAACAACACACTGAACAGAAAATCGAAGGCCTTGCTTGACAGGTCTCTAGAAGCTCTCACACGGGTGCTCCGTTCACGCTCCCGCGTTGGATTTACGTCCACCTGCCTTGTCGGTCAGACCTTTGAGTCGAAGGCTCCGGTTAGGGTTCCCAAAGAAAAACCCCTTCGTCGGTGTGGGTTGCCGCGAAGTAAGCCTTAGGTACCCATTTGGAGAACCGTCTCTCTCAATTGTCTATTTCCTCCTCTCACTCCCATACCTCAAGAGATGCATTCTGTTTACGTCACCTACCGGATACCACTCCGTGTTCAACTAATAAGGCCTACCACTCGGAGGCTATCAGATTTTTGAAACCGAAATCTCTTCTCCACTTAGCCGCATTTAATGTCTGCAAACTATCAGATTGGTCAACAAGCCGCCTTAGCTAGAAAGTTTGTAACCTTCCATTTAGATGTATGCTGTATCCGAAACACGCATACCAGACCTTACTTCAATCATCTTGTGTTCTCTAGATCCAACCCTACCTCACGCTTAACTCTCCGACTATTCGACATCTGAAGCTCGCGGTGCTGCTGGTGTTGGGATTGCGCTGAGTGTCAAGGCCGAGCGTTCGCTTCCCGATTGAACTGAACAAGAGTTTCGCTGTTTGTCAAAGGCGAGATGCGTTGTATCATGAGGTTCCAACATCTCCTTCACTTGAAACTAACATGACCGGATTTTTCAAGTAAAAATATGCTATTCACTCACCTCAGACTAGGTTGCACAGTAAAGGCTTTCGTCAATCAAGCGCCCGATGAAATGGTGATAAACACAGGGCCATAGCACAAAGTTCGCGTCAAGACCCGGGATAAGCGAGTATTGATTTCAGATATAGTTGGGAAGCCGGTTTGGCAACGACTACCACACTGGAAATCACGGTATACAGTGCACTCAGAGTAAATTCAATTTTTGATCGGGTAAAACCTCAACGGTCCTTAAAGCAGGCACGTCAATATTGAAGACTAGCCTGGTATTTGATGTAAAACATTCTTGAACACTAACTGGGCATGAATAAGGCTGTGTTGTTGAACCTGGTCCTGCTTAGAATATGTTCGACTAACTACGTGAGACTGGGTATTTACACGACGATTAAGCAGCTGATTAACAAGGCAATTTTTCACTCAATCATCCTAGCTGATGTACCTGCATTATTAGAAGACCAAAACCTCCGGTTGTTTTCCTCTTTCTCTTTTAATCACCGCCCAACCAATCCAGCCTAACACAACTATCGTCCAATCATCCGAGTTTATCACAGATGATTCTTTCACGAAGGATCAGTTAATTACCCTGGCAGCAGTTCGATGCCGTCAATCACTCCTCATCTGCTCATTAACATGAAAGATACCGTAACTTCATCTCCATAGTCGTTTTACCTCTCAGGAACTAATCTGTACGACACTGTGCTGCTATATCCTTCATTCTACTACGTAACATTGATGACAACTTTTTTCCGGTGAACTTGTAATCTCGGTCCACAAATCAGCATATAATCATTTGTCCCGGTAGTGAAGAAGCTACAATTTATCTGGAGGGGCGTTATACCAAACCGAAGAAGTGATTCGTCGACATACCAGCATGAACAGAACAAGAACGATCGATTGATGGGTTAAAGCAAAATCGTAGAAAAGAACTGAAGGTCTTCCTGGGGAAAGCTTTGGCACTCGGTCGTAAAATATGGACGAACAAGAAATTCAAGCACATGCAGCCTCCACTCCGCCTCACCCGCTGCATTGCGGCCAGGGTCTTATCAGAAGCTAAGACTTTGCGTGAGAACCCTACACATTCCGTTGATTGTTGTTTCGACTACCTTGCAGAAACCTCCCGCATAAAGCTCCAATGGACATAAACTAACATAAACCAATTGCATACTGAGTCGGTCGGCACACGGGATAACCAGGACTACTCTGCCCAGTGTATCGAACGAGATGGAAAGTGAAAAATGGACCATTGTTCGAACTTTGTTTCACTCTTTGTCTATACCAAATTCTCTACCTTTGCCTCATCATCCGGCCAGTAACATCCAATCGGACAACTAGTTCACCACTCCTCCAAAGCACGTTGCCAAAATGCACCAAGCGGTTTACGGCTAAGTAAATTAGTTTCTCACCATCGTCATTAACGTATGGCGAAACTCGCTCATCTCTGCCAACCTCACAATACACAGAAAGTGAAAATATAAAAAAAGGATAGGGTTTAAACCTATTTGGGGGGAAGCAAAGAGAGTTAACCTCAACGGTCAATACAGAATGCACAGCTGAACTGTGCGCACATGCATATAAGTATTTGGACCTGATAAAAGACGACAAGAGCGTCAGAGCTGTCGGCTAGTTGCAGTCCCTTCGAACTCGACGTGGAAGATGGGAGACCGACTCAACCTAATCGCTCCGTGCACTTCTCCATGGCTCGTTTCCACGTGGTTCGTTGACCACCGCATGATTCCTTCCAACACGGAGCTGCAACTGTAAACAAGGCGCGGCGCGGTAGACTATGACTGGAGACGCGCATGTTCGAACCGGCGGAGCCTACTGATGTTACAACGAATTCTCCGCCGGCTAATAACTAATTGTGTGACGGCTGACATCAGTTGCTTTACACGCTCGCCCTATCCGGCCCGAGCCAAACTATGTAAACATCGAGTCGACGGCTTCAGGACGAAGAATATTGTCCACTCAAAACCGAGGGTCTCTGGCCAGTATAAACGACGTTTCAGATTCAAAGAAACATGACGTCTGCTCCCAAGTTGTTAGTTTAGAGTATGCCGTTCGAGTTTAGGAAATGCAGGTGACTATCTTCCTGACTACGCTATTCGTCATTATCGCCAAGTGGTTTTAAGCTTGTTGGACTACCTATACATTGTCTAACAACAAGGCGATGTCGTCGGCAAGTTGTAAGTTAGGAACTCTGTCCCCTGGGAGAAGTTCAACTCCACCGTTTGCTAAACCGAATAAAGCATTCTGCAGAACATCCCCTATGAAGAAGTTGAAACGGAATGCTAGCCGTGCTGTCTAACCCGACCTGAAGCATGACGATAAAACTCCGAGGATCGATTCATACTCCTCAGGTACTCTATTTCTTAAAGAACAGTCCCATAGTGCGGTGTTATCGAGAGTCGAAGGCCACCCGAGCGTCTAATAACAATAAACGATGGACGCCAACAATGAAGCGCCTCCAGATTACCAACATCCAATGAATCTACGAATAACACTTTTCTTTTGAATTGGTTCAGTTTGTCAGTTCGTCACAAATGTATCCCACAGCACACTCATATTCAACTTCTAAATGGAAAAGAGGAAACGGTATCACTGAGACAGCCTGCCTCAAAAGCATCTTCATCAGACAAAATTGGTGAGAGTATTCGAGAACAGTATGTGCATCCAAAAGAAGAACTACCTTCCAGTTTCGATTCAGAGGTTCAATTGGAAAACAAGCTGCAGAAACATAAATCCGTCCTGGAGGAACGGATCCCATAAAACAGCTCATGCCAGCCCAGCAGTTCGCAATTATATA
>UZAN01041949.1:37523-52969 GCA_900618425.1 Echinostoma caproni
TGATATAGTACGGGTGGTAGTCCGTCAGGATTGGTCCTGATGGAGGATTTTACGGTGCGAATTGGGCTTTGAATGTCAGAAAGGGTGAAGGAAATCATCAAAAATGTCGCGTCTGTCATAGGTACTACAACGGAACAAATGCCACTTTCGTCTTAAGTCATAGCAGAGAAGAGGCTGTTGAAGTTTTCGGATACTCTGTGGGGAGTGTCAGCGCGGGAGGTATCGGGTAGCTGAAGGTTAGGTTGTTTATTTCTAGTTGACGAAATTTGCACTAGGTTTCGTATTTGTTCTGCTTTTGAGAGTGCTTTTTGCTNTTTGCTCTTATTTCTAAGGGCATTTTCCTTAGTAGTGAGGATATTTTTAGAGAGTTGATGTAAGAGGAAGGCGGAGTAAGATGGAAAAGTCGTGCGTTTCCAGGTAGAGCTGGTGGAGACTTAGGTATTTAGCATCAAGACCCTGGTTGATGGGTTTTCTACTGACAAGTGTAAGGTAAATTTTGTCTAAAATATATCTTCCGCACGCTGGGGGTCCTCCTTCAGGAAAAAGTATCCCAAACTTGTTGGCGGATGAAGATGGGAATGTCATTAACTTGATGAGATGATGGAGCGGGAGGTGCGTAGATTTTTGAGGTGCTGGGAATGAGACCTTGGGTTTGTATGAGGCTACTGTATGGTCACTGCTTGGAAAATGTTCAGGATCGGGGTTTAGACCTCAGGGAGTTCACTGGTAAAAACGAAGTCCAGTATATAGTTAACTCTCTTCGGGGTATTTGTGTGTTGAATCCATTTGCCAAACCTTATACTGGATGGGAAGTCATGAAGGGAAAATGACGCCGTAAGAGAGGGCCAGTTTATGTTCGAGGGGTTAAAGTCTTCCGCGATTAGTTTCGCCCTGGGGAGATGGTTGGTCATATAACTGAAGGAGTCAAGAATTGCTTTGAGATTCGAAAAATCATTACCGGGTGGCCTGTAAACACATCTTACGTTCAGAACAATATTTTTTAAGGCGACTAAAAAGCGGAGTGTATCAAAAGGGAAAACGACAGAATTTGTCTGATGTATGCCAAGCACGACGGTTTGCTCGGCAGTTCCTGTTGGTTGAAAAACCCAGCAAGGAAAATTCACCAGTCGATTTGGTTTTGGGGATTCGGGGCCCGGTGAGAAGTATGATATCGAGGCCTAATGTGGATTCCAGGCATGGTAATGCCTCCATTTTGGGGTGGATGGATCGTGCATTGATAAGGGCTAGTGCGGGACATGGCCTAAGTGTGATGGGGGTAGAATCAATGACTTATGTAGTTTGTGATGTCGATTGAGGGCGGTGTTAGGATAGAGGGGGAGGAGGGTTTGTGAATGGGAGTTGGTTTAGGTGTGTTAGTGCAGGGTCAGATATAGGGGTAGCGTTAGAAATGTGGTTGATAGTACGGCTTCCATTCTGGAGCTGAGGGTTGAGACATCCGATGGAACAACGAGAGGAAGTTTTGAAAAAGAGTAACAGCGGAGGTAACATTAAGCTTTGTGGTATGAAAAGGGGGACATGTGAGTAAGGGTGGTGGGACTGAGTGAAATGTTGACTGTATATTATTGTGTGCGAGGAAGCATGGAAGATCGGGGCTTGGGGGTTGCGTGCAGGCAGAATACAGTGTGCGCCCTGCAGATGGTGGTCTATGGTGCAATTTAAAGGGGGATTGTCGTGCTAAGTGTCCGAGTTGGGGATGGAGCCGTAAAGCGGCAGTTGGTATTTGTTTCTCGGGAGGGCAACCCAGAAGAGATCTGTGAGTCGTTATCGGAGGGTTTTTTACCACTGAGACTGGGCGGGGGGTTGTGCACAGGGACAGTAAACTAGATGTTTTCTTTAGTTGCCGGTGTTTGGGGGTTTCATTTTTGGTTTCTCGATGTAGAGGCTTTTATCCGGTGGGATGAGCGACTTCCACCAGAAGAAAACTGCGTTCTTTTACTCGGTGAGCCTCTGGGGGCTGAAGACGAAGAAGTGTCCAGGTCTACGCTAATTATTGGAGGTATGATTTGGTTGCTAACTGCGGTGTATTCAGGAGTAGTGTTTCTTGATACGCGAACGGGTGGAGTTGGAGTGAATGCGTTTCCGGGTGAAGGGTTTTGGGTGCACTTTGCAACACCTCTCTCTATAGAGGCGTTTTACCGGGGGCCACCCGAACGTTCTTGATTTGAGTTCTGATTGCAATCGTGGTCTGACTTCGAATGAACTCTTTTGCATATGAGAGGTCTTGGAAGCTGAATAGCAACGGGCATTTCGTTCTCTGGGACCACTTTCGCAACCGAATGCATCGGCCTCGCACCAAGAGCATGTTACAGGCCAACAGGATGGTAGATTTTACCGAATCCAGTAGGAGTCCATCGGGTACATTAAATACTATGGCGTCATGTGCATTTTGGATGAGACGCGTAACCTCTGTGAAGATCGAATCGGTGAAGTTGCCTACGCGTAGTAGAATTTCTTCAGTCTTAGGAATTGAAGCCCCAAAGTAGTGGAAGAGAGGGGCAAGGAGACTACTAATTTATCAGAGAAGGTCATTTTGGAAGGTAGACTCTTCAGGTTAATTTAAATCATTTTGCATTTCATTAAATGAAAAATACCCACTGTCACATTGAAAACAAATTCCGGTAGGCGGAACAAGCCGGTTTTCGATAAATTCATCAATGGGCCATTACAATTTTATAAGGTTATTTGGGTTCGTCGATCTGGTTTTGATCGCATCAGACAAAGTACAGAATGTGTGCTAAGGTTGTTTATCTGATATTAATCTCGATTAGTTCGTTGGTGAGTCCTCCGGGGGTGGGTTGGAGATCTTCTACCAATGTCACAGCAAGGCTAAATCCCGATCAAACTGCTTTTGGTTGCACATTGGGGGATCCAATGTTTGGATAGCTAGCCTCTCGGCTGTGCATAGAATGATAAACTGAAGGCGTTTCGGCAGAGATGACGGCGTGTGGTAAATCGTGCGAAAAGCTTGATCACCATTGAGTGTCATGTATCCAGTGTATGTTGACAGACAGAACTTCTCGCCGTCCTAGTTTCACCGTGTCTCAACCAGCGGGGTGTTGTTCTCGTATCCTCTTCGATAGCTGCCTCGTAGTTCGGCAGATGTAGCTTGCTCCACAGGAGCAAGTGAATGCGTAAAGGCACATGGATGCGGCTTGAAGGGGGCAGATTATCTTCCAGGTGAAACCGTATTGCTGATGCGCAATTCTGCTCTTGTAAATGTTTGGCGTAACGCTTGATTGGTCCGTCGTGTAAGCCACTCAGCCGTGTTATTACCTTTGAATGGTAGTTGAAAGTAGAGTGGTTTCTTGTTCACTATGTGCACAACCGGTCTCTCCGGTATTTCCGCAAGGTGTTAATCTATGAAATTATCCGAATACACGTTCGCTCAAACGAAGTCTTTGATGTGTTCAATTTCTTCGGCTACGGCCATACGCCATCATCTCTGTCTAAACGCCTTCGGCTTATCGTTCTATGCACAGCCGAGAGGCTAGCTATCCCAACATTGGATCCCTAATGTGCAAACAAAAGCAGTTCGACCGGGCTTTAACCTTGCCGTGGCCGAGTTCACTAGTTGTGAACAGCTTTCCTTGCTGTATTGGAGTTTGTGCCGGAGACAAAGATTGCATAAACATAGACAAACGCTGCACGTAGTCTTGGAGTCTTGAAGTATTTTACGGGTTCCAGTCTAAACCCAATGGTCTCGGATTTTGCCGGTTTTCGATTGATTAGGTAATGTCCGCCGACGAGACGTTGAGAGCATGGCCCGCTAGGGAGGGTGACTGAGATGGAGATTCAGGTAATTGCAAGGATGAACCTGCAACGGAAGAAGGTAGGGTAGGGGTGCGGTATATGCTTGAAGTGCACAATTATGCGCATCTGAATGGTAAATACATTTTTACATGCAGGTGTTAGGAAAATTCANTTCAACATGATGTAAACTTGAGAAAAGAAGGAAATTTATGACGCATAGTTTTCAAAAACATTTATTAACTTTTTCTGTTTTGTTTTGTTTTTTGGTTCCGTTGTAAGCACAAAAAACAAAAACCAAAACAAAAGTTATAAATCAATGCAGTTAGGGTAAAAGTGTTTAAAACAAGAACGTGATGGATTGAGAGGCAGATGAACAGATCGAGAGGGATCAACTATTGGAAAATGGTGGCAGTGTGTTTAATACCAAGAAAGATTTCGAACTTTTGTTTGAATATGCTCTTTGAAGGCGCGTCAACATCCTCCTGCAGGAGGCTGTTCCATAAAAGAATGTCTATGGGAAGAGAACCAGTGACTGACTACGGTATGCAACCGAGGCTTAAACAGTTTTTTTGCTGTGACTACGAAGCGTATCTAACCTACAAACGGTGAAAAACGCGTTAGCCGTGTCCTTATAAATGTTAAAAAAGAAGAAGGTCCACTCTAATGAGGCGACTGTTTAGGGGCTAAACGTTCAGTGTGTTGAGATGGCTGGGGCATGGGGCACGGAAGAGACCTGAAACTAGCTTTTTCACGTTTGAGGAGTTACGATCACTCACAAGCCAAAAGCACGCAATTTGGGCTCCTCATTCTAATAGCGGTCTTACATAAGTACCCAATAAGAGTTGAAAGTCTTCTTTATCAAAGTGAGGAAAGGAGCGCTTGATAAAGTTGATCACCCCAAAATCCTTTTTTGAGCTTTTTTTGGTGGCACGAAAAAGATAGAGTTAGATAATCAGAAACCAAGGAACTCATGCTGATTGAAAGTCTGAAGTTGGAATGTGCTGCGCACGTTGAAGGTGTGCCCACAACCCCCGCCAAAGGACATACACATTTGTCCTCATTTATTGGTGGGCTCCAGTCTGATGAGTATGCTTTAGTGACATCCGTGGCTGCCTTCACGGCTGAAATGCCATTCCCCCAGATTGTTACATCGTCAGCATACATAGAAATGTGAAATGGGATATTGTTCGATAGGTCATTTATGCATAGGATGAAAAGGAGTGGACCTAGAACGGATTCCAGTGGAACACCTATTGTCATCAGGGAAGAGTTAGCAAAAGAGGTTTCTTCTCTAACAGCGAAAATGCACGAGGATAAAAAGCTGCGTAGAGGATTCTGGAGCCTGCCGCTAATACCGTACACTCTCAGCTTGTGAGTTAGTGGAGAACGCGGCCCTCGATCAAAGGCTTTGGCAAAATTAATGAAGATTGCGTGTGAGATCTTACAATCACCATTGGCCTGGGTTAGACTTTCCATGACATATAGCATGTTGGTTGTTACGGGAACGATAACAGATATAACGTAGGACGAAATTTGAATTGCGCTTAAGGACTCTGTGAACAATACACAGCTAACTGCAGGAAAACGACGCGTAAGATAGGACAAATGAGCTAAGTCTAAAGACGACAGCTAGCAGTAAACAGCGATCCTGTGAATCTAGACTAAACGCACGGTCTGGGCAGAAAAAACGGCTTTGGGCAGCAGTAACAATATTGAACGTGGTTGACTAGATTGACACGACGTCGATTTAACTAGCGCGTCAAGGTCAGAAAATAAAATCAACAATTATAAAGGGCGGTAATGCAGTTAAACAGAAATAGAAAAAGAGGAAAAGCATATAAATGTTCAGGTCTCGTATAGAGCGCAGAGAGTTGGGATATGGCTTAGCACAAAAATGGATAAATGTTGAAGTTTGGGTAATAAAGGTTTCAGAAATCTTTTACATTGGTGATGCATGATCTACCAGGAACAAAGCCGTGTTGAAAAGGAGAAAAAAGGTTGTTTTTCTTGAGGTTTTCAATAGTCTTTTAATGAGACTTTTAAAAATTTTACTTATCGGTCTGTGGCTGCTGGAGTGATGCCGAATTACCTTTTGTAGATCGGGGATATAATCGCCTTTTTCCAGGCGTCAGGGAATTCACTTTTATCCAGGAAGTTCTGGAAAAGCCGTTTGTAATGTAGGGCTAGTATAGCTGCTGTATCCTTGGGTATTCTAAGATGGACCTCATCTGGGACCATTGAGCTAAAACGGTAGATTGACTTTCGAAGTTTTAGTACATCTTCGGTTTTAACAAGGATTGCAATACGTCGACTCTGCAGCCTATTTACCTCACGGTCAAGGGTGATAATAATAATAATAAATGATAATTAGCCCGGTTTCGGGTATAGAACCTCAACATTTGAGATGAACCACTTTTGGTGCACTGTTGCTATCGTATTGTCGGTGAATTCAACAATGAAATACATCTAAAATAAAGTTAAATTTACTTGACGATTCACATGCATCAACGCATAATCGGGCCTTTGAGTATTAAAATCTATTCGTAATCCGTTTACAACAAAACGTATATTTGAATAACTGAAGTATAAAAATTGTCATTTGTGGTATCGGAATGCTAACTTGAATGAATTATAACAAACAATAAGGTGCTACCTACATGTTCTAAACGTATGTAAGTGATGGCGATGGTTAGCCGTACGAAAACCAATATCGAGCTACGAGGTTGTGTACTCCGGATAATAATGGGGAGTGAGCTAATTCGGCTCACAGATACTCTAAAGCTCAGTCTTTAACCAGCGAGTTTTATACAAAGGTATACTGTACAAGCCGAAACCAAGACCTCAAGAATGGCAGCATCAAAATGCAACGTTCTCATTCATCTGCCTTTCAAAGGTGACGATGTGGGCCAACTTGTAGGAAGACGGCTGGTGGCATCGGTACCCCGTACATATTTTGCAGCAAATCCAGTCGTTTGCTTCACAACCACCCAGATTCCGAAGCCCTTGATAAAATCATCACTCCCATTGTTCGCCAAATCGCACGTTATGAAGTCAAGCCAAGTCAAGAGTGCACTTTATTTATCCAATGTGGATAGAATTGTCAGTGAAAATAACGGTATCGCCTTTGCTTTGGCATTGCAATCTATTAAAAGTGAGCTTTGGGATAGGACAAATAGTTACTGAGACGATAATGAATCGGACACAAGGAACGCGTAAAAAATAAGGAAAATGTCAACGTGAAAATATACATTAGACTGTGTATAGATTCGTTTGATATTCGCCCCCTAGAAACCAACAAAAGTGAAAGATAAGATACAACGGATTTGTGAAAAGCAGTGGTTTGAGTACATCAAGATTTAAATTTATTGCGGGTTGAAATGGAGCCAGATAGAGCAGTACGTAAAGGATGTAAAGCATCGGACTAGATGGAGTCACACAAACGGTCACTCGCATTCAGGTGTTGTTTGACAATGGAATCAACCAGGTCCTCATAATATCAATTAATATGAAATCCTTAGACAGTAGACCGGGAAAGATAACAGGCGAGTAGTAGGCCCAGTGGCGTAAAACGCATGAGAAAATAAATTTGGAGATGATGCACAATGTCACCGTTGGATGCCGAAGATGTGAAGTATAAAAGGTCAACTTTCTGACTTTATTAAATGTTTGTTCTACGTGATAGAACTATTTGAGGTCAGCAGACACAAAACATCCAAGATATTTGTAGTGTTGTGAACTTTAAACTTTAAGTTATTGGTCAAGATGTCGGGAACAGATGATCCAGAAAGAGTTGATGTTCTACGGTCAATGAAAAACAAAACTTCAATGCATTTATTGGGATTTAAAGAAGGGCTAACACCATCGAACCATTCAGAAATGGCTGATTGACTTAAGGGTTGTTGTTAAACGCACCATCAACTACTATGTCATGGGCATATTTAAAAGTGAAAAAATTGAGGTGACTAGCAAACTTTTGGATATAAAAGTTGAACACAAAAGGGGATAAAATTGCACCCTGCATTATACCCTAGTTTACAGAAACAGTAGCAGACCTAATGCCGCAACTCGAATCTTCTTAATACAAGGTTCAACATGAGATACACTTGGTTCGCACATCTCATGGGATTCTGCGATGTGATGTATGCAAGTTATTTTGGTTTGAGGGTTACAGTTTTTATTTTATTTGTGCTATGATTGTTTTTCGATGTTTATTCCCTGAAAGCATTCTGTTATTAAGGTTACTTAATATGTTTTGTTGGTTACTTATGTCTTGGTTAGGGTGAATTGTGCAACCTGCGGTCATTTATATGACCATACGCCTTTAAAACCAGTATCAGTTGATAGACAACAGATGTCGTCGTGACAGTCAGTCCCATAGAGGTCTATTCATGGCCAGCTTAGTGGAATGTTTGAGTATTCGAAAAAAAATTTTGCAGGATTGTTGTGGATGATTTCGGAGAATCAACCGCGTTTAAAGAAACATGACAGTGAATTTGTCATTGAGTCGGACCGGTGCACATACTAGATCTTTTTAGATCAAGCCCATATAATTGTTGGTCCAAAATGATAAATATAGCATCAATATTGGGTGCGTTGTTCATTTGAGAGCACTCACTCATCAGATGTGGTGAATGCAGGTAAAGCCGTTGGTTCATGCCACCTAGCCGTGAGGCGAGCACCTGCACCAAGATGCCTCAAGCAATAAAGGACCAGGTGTCGTATCACCCTATGGTGATGAATAAAAAAAGCACACCAAAAGAGGTTATCCTTGGCTGCACCCAACACTTATAGAAGTTAGGTTGATTCGACAGGAATCATCGACCTCATGAAGTAAAATATTTATCTTCGGCCGTTAAAACGGGGTTTCATGGGGTAGACGAGAAAAGAAGCATCTGGTAGACGGAAGTAAGTACAATGAGGAAGCGCCGGTCGAGTGCGAATTATGATTCAACACGAGTCGAACCATAACAATCCCAATGAATTTATTGTTTACCGACATTCGTTCGCCGCGTGTACCTATTTCAGGTGGGAATTCAAATTCTTTGCAAACAATCACAGTTGTATTACGCATATTTAAAATGTCAAATCAGAATGGCATTTCGGAGGGAAGCGTAACGGCAGCTGAAGCACCGTAGATGATGCGAACAACATTCTGATGACAGATAGGTAATGTGAGTGGCATTCACTTTTCTCTCTTGTAATCTGGAATTTGTTTATCTGTACCATTTATTATTATTCCTGTAAAACGTAACGGTTTTGATTATCGATCTAGTAGCAAAATTAGTAATCTAATAATGGTTGATTGGGCAGGATGAAGACTCCGCCAATACGCCGGGGCTTTTTACGCGCTCTCTCTTGCTCTGACTTTCGCGTTTATTCCCAAAAATTGCCTCTTCTCCATTTCGGCTCTGCAGAAGTATATAATAAATTATCATATTCTCATTATTCGTACATTAGTTTTTTATTTTTCATTTTCTCGAATTGTTGGCTTTGTTTTAATGAATAATAATAATGAGGGCGAATCCTCTGAAGTCCACTGTTTGACAGAACTCTGAAGACATGCTGTTCGACTTATTCATGTGAATGGTGTATTGAAAGATATTTTCCGCTGTATCCAACTTCACAGCCTTGTTTTATCCGTTTCCATAACAGTCCACATCGCTCGGTTCATTTATTTTCCTTCCGTCTTTCCTTCTTCGCGATACGGTTCTCAAACCCTCTATTGGTCAATGCCTCCTTTTGAATTGTTCTGACTCCATTATCAAACACTGATATTTCAACGAATAACGTCGTCTAGTGTATGGTCCATTTTTAGCTCAGTATTTTCAAGCTGCAGTCAGGTGTACCGTAGACATTTATCACCATACATCTCTGGTTTTTCTATGTTAAATTTTTGTGAGAACATCAGATATATTTTCATCATCTGGTACAATTTTATCTTGCTCTAAGCATACTTAATGGGCTTCGTGAAATATATTATTATTTAATTGACCCTCAGTTTCAGGGGCTGTTTGCTTGTCCGCCATATTGGTTTTCAAGCAATTAGTAATGTATATTTCACAAGTCCCGTGGAGCATGCACAAATCATGATCATCTGTTCATAATAGTCATTGCATTTCATTCTGAAGTTTTGAAAATCCCTCCGAACCCGTGATGATTTAAGGTGACAGAACTCTATCGATGTGTTGCTTCTCTATTGAAATATCTCAATAACAAACACCATACATTATTATTTATCTGTTAATTCGATGACCGGCACATGTGAATTTTGCTTGGTTTGAGAACGGGAGCGATTGTTTGGCTCTCTCAGATTTCCCCTGTCGCAACAGAAATACTAGAGACTAAGAGGACCGTTACGTTAGTCACTGCTTCAACCAACATATTACTGCAGAAACTGAATCGTTTTTCACGATGGACGAAGGTGCTGAGGGTGGTTGTCTGGTGGACCAGATTCAAACGACGACTCATTATTGAGAGAGGACTCCGACCTAACGACACCCTGAATATTGGACCCACCGTTCCAACTGAATTGAAAACAGCAGAAGCCAATGTTGTTCGCACGGTTCAATCACAAGCCTTCCCGTCGGAGCTTCAGAGGTTAGGCAAGGGGAATCGTGATTCCGACCGACGTGCATTACGCTGCAGTTTTCTCCGAAGACTATGTCCAACATTGGTAAATGGGTTGCTGAGAGTAGGCGGTAGATCGACAAACTCTGAGTTGGACTTTGACGCTAAACATCCCATCATCTTGCCCAACAACCACCACATCACACACTCATCATACATATTCACATGCCGGAAGGTCATGCCGGGGAAAATCACCTACTCAGTACGATTCGCCGTCGGTTTTGAATAATGAAAGGGAGAGCTACGATGAAGCGCACCGTGGGCAACTGTCTCTTTTGTCATCACCAGAATGGTACATTCAGCAAACAACTGATGGCTTCGTTACCCAGTTCCCGAGTACGACCAGGTTGGTGGCCCTTCGCTGAAACTGGGGTAGACTACTTCGGACCACTCTGGGTAAAACGAAAGACGTCGTTGGAGAGACGGTACGGATGCCTGATGACCTGCCTGCAGTCACGAGCTTTGCATATAGAGACCGTGCACGGCATGTCGACCGACTCCTTTCTTATGGCCTGGCAGAGATTCGTGGGTAGACGAGGTATTTCATCGAATGTGTTCTCCGACAACGGGTCCAACTTCGTCGGTGCACAAAAGGAGTTGAGCGACTGGTTGATGCGGTTAGAAAAACGCGCCCTGCAAGACCGACTGTCGCCATCTGGAACCCAATGGCACTTCAACCCACCTTACAGCAGTCACCTCGGAGGAGTTTGGGAACGGCTTATACGGTCGGTGCGAAAAGTATTGACGGCGTTATGTGAACAACAGTTGCCGGATGATGAAACTTTGAGCACATTTCTGGTAGAGGCGGAAAGGATACTCAACAGCCAACCGCTTGTACCCGTCATCAGCGACGATCTGCAAGGACTGGCACTAACTCCGAGTGACCTTCTGCTATTGAGGTCCAATGAAGTTCTTCATATGCCAAAAACTATTAGCGGCTGCTATACCTCGGGTTGGAAGCATGCGAACTACCTGGCACGGGTGTTTTGGAAGCGTTGGACAAGAGAGTACCTGCCAACCCTTCAAGCTCGATCGTTGAAGGTTGGGGACGTTGTTCTTATGGCCGACGAAAAGCTACAACGCGACAACTGGCCACTAGCTTTAGTCATAGAAAGCTACACGGACTCAGATGGGCTAGTGAGAACAGTGAAATTGAAAACATCTGCCGGTGAACAGGTGCGCGATATTCGACGAGTGTGTTTGTTGGAGGGAGATGACCACCATGCCGTTACCTGATAGAGTTGTGGAGGCCCGCCATGTACTATGTTCACTTACCTTCCTCTTTTATCAATTGCGCCTCAGTGATATTCACCCCACCTGTATAAAAACGTGCTTCCCCGTCCTTGCCATACGTTTTCTCCATTTCATTTCGTGACTGAGTGTCCCTTTATTAGATTGATACACAATTTATGACATTAACCTCGAAAGTGTGACCCATATCCTCACAACATTGATCCATTCACATGAAAAAAATTACCTGCACGAAAAACATGATATCATTTGTAAAACTTGAACATAAAACACATCGCCCACATTCTCTCCTGCTTGTTTACACATCGAGACTTTATCTGTATTGATGTTCATTTGATTCACTGAAGCGCGCCCTTCGATTGGCTGCGCTACACTCTCGTGCTTGCTCGTCACTTTGGATTTCATCGTTTAACTCATCCATACAATGGTGCTAATCATGACCAGGATCTACAAATATTCTCGTCAGAACATGCTACGACTAAAAACTTATGCTTACAAAAGTTACAAATACAATAGAATACAATATAAAGTTATCGTGCAAATGGCTGCAAGCGTGCTGATGCATAAGGCAGATCTCGACGAAGAAACGTGCAAGTCGCCGGAGGTCAAGATCAGCGAGTGCGGCGAAGGTTGAGCAGTTCGTAGTTAGAAGCACTGACAGCAGGGACTAGGTAGGTAGATAGGTAGATAAGAATCAATGACCTGCGCCAACTCTTTCACTCAGACAAGCGCAGGAAGGATTTTGAAGGCCGGTGTATTTCACTTTGAATTTTTGAAAATCCTTCCGAACCCATAATGATTTATGGTGCAATAACTTTATCTGTGTGTGGCTCTTATATTGACATTTCTCGATCACAAGCACCATACATCATTCTTTATCTGTTAATTCGGCAAACCTTGTATCGAGAAGATTTGAGTTGGGGCATTAATGGGAGGTAAAAGAAAGAAACGGTCTGTGAAACAAAGGACGCAAGAGAATGGAGACTTGCGAATAGGAATGAATAGGAAGGAGTACAGCGCGTTTATACACTTGTCAAATGACATGTTTCTCTGTATCCTGCAACACTGCTCGCTTTCGAGAACATTCATTGGGTTCGGGGTTTTGATCGGTCATGGAATGATTTAGATGATTTAGGCGTTGGTCGCTTTGGTGTGGGGCTGACTACACGCTAGACACCCAACCTTAAAGCACCTTGTAGGTGAGGCAAGGGGTGTGATCCCCACCTGATCCGGAATGCGGACGCATGTAGTCAAAACAGTGAAGACAGCNCAAATTGTCCATTGTGGGTGTAGATCCCAAGCCTTCGACAGGCCCAAGGCAACCGAATCTGGAACAAAAGGCGATACTCAACAGTCTGGGGTAATACCCAGCTGAGAAGGGGTGACAGGTGAACAGAGCATGTCACGAAACAATATGCAGAGTGGAATACTGCAAGGAAGTATGTATACATACATACTTATGGATACATAAAAATAAAAGGAGAAGGCGCAGCGCGAAGCGATTAAGAAAGAATGCAAATGCCATTGACAATCTCGAAGCTTTCAACGTTCGACCAGGATTACGAAAATAGTGACACGGCAAATGTGGAGGGAAAATTTTTGAAGTTTGAAGTTTTCGGTGTGGGATTGACAAGATAAAAGAACTGGGTGAATATCCTCGAGAGAGCATACACCGGTCAGCGTTTATGTTCCACAGACAGAGTTTTGACGCTGTATCAGTGTACTAACAGGATGGAAACGTGGATTTGACCACCGCTACCTGGTTAGCGTATGTCAAAGATTGGTAAGAACAGACCAAGCATGGTCAGTTAGAAAGGATTTCCAGTATTTATTGAGGGGTCATAATACTTCTATGAGTATGTACCAAAATTAAATGTGTTCTACAGATCCAGTTTTGAAGCTAAATCCATGTACTAATAGGAAATCGGTTGAAAAGGTAACATCGCTACCTGGTTAGCATGTGCCCCGGAATTAAACCGAATGTGTTGAGTGAAAACGAGATCAAGAGGATATCAGTCGGGGGTATTGGGAACACTGCTTATACAACTGTGTAGCAAATTCAGCTTTACAGATGAATCTGTTTTCGTCCACTCAGTAATCAAATCCAAGTTCGATTGCAGTGTCAGTCCTTATGCATCCGTGAATTCTGATGATCGTATCGACGGTTAAACGGGTTACAAGTTGTTTTTTGAACATTTCATGTTCCACAGTCGTACGCACACCAGTTAGCAATTTGTTCCATAATCTAGAGTATGTACGAAGGAAGAACTTTTTTGAGTTGCAAATCTGTCGAGGGTTGTAGGAAGTATGTTTGCATGATTACGTATTGGGTATGGTGAGTTTTCCAAAAAATGAGTTTCAGTCGTGGAATGGGCCTGTTTGTATATAAAGCTGTGTAATAGGACAAGATTTAGTATGATCTGGCGTAACCAGGGGGTATTCAGCCTGAAGAGGATGCATCTTTTCATATAGCACAGTTTTGTTGACCAACCAAAAAGCTGTTTAGTAAATGTTCGCTGGAGATTTTCAATGCTTTTGCGGTCAAGTTTTCTCATGTTGTAATAAACAATTGAGGAGTATTCCAATAGTGGTCTTGCATGCGACCTATATAGAATAATAATACTCTCCTGGAGGTAAATTTACTGAATAAGAGGTGAATAGTGCGCTTAGCTTTTACTATCTGGATGGCTCAATGCTCCGAGAAGTTTAAGTTACAGGAGTAGCTTAAACCCAAATCTCGAATAGATGAGGTGTGAGCAATGGTGGTGTTATTCACAGTCAAAACATCAAAAGGGACTTGGCAAATAGAGGAAAGGATTTTGCACTTTTTGGCCAAAAATCTCATCGACCATTCAGAGCATCAGCGATCTAGGGCTAGAAGATCAGTTCAATTTTTTTTCAAGGGCATCCATTGTATTGTTCGGGAGGAGGGAGTGTGCAATTTTGGTGTCAACAGTAAATAATAATGGAGTATCATGGTTGATGAATTTGCATACATTATTTATGCACATAAGAAATATTAGAGGGCTAAGGTAACAGCTTTGTATAACTCCACTTGTCACCAGCTGAGGTAGAGAGGAGAAACCATGTATTGAAACCACTTGCGTGCGGTTCGAGAAGTATGAGCTTAGCCATGAAATTAGCGGGTCGCCTAGACCATAAGATCTAGCCTCAACCATTAATCTTAAGTGGGATACTCTGCCAAAAGCCTTTGTCATGTCCAGATAAAGAACTATGTAAGCATTTTTGTCGTTTACCACGTTTGTGATTAGGTTTAGGAAGTGAAACTGGTGAGTTTAACAAGAACGATATTTGAGAAAACCATGCTGGCTCAAGCTAGGGTAGTTTCCGGAAAAAAGATAATTGACCAGTTGTTGTTTACTGATTTTCCCCATAATTCTGGAGACCATGGGATTGTGGTTTATGGGGCGATAATTAGATGGGTCTTGAGTGGATTTAGTTTTATGCTGAGGAATAATAATGGATCGTTTCCATTGGGATGGAACAACACTATTGGTCAGTAAGAGGTTGAATAGTTTTAACAAGAGGAGCGGCATATCTGGCCCTTCGAGTCGTGGAGCTCCTGAAGGTAATCCGTATGGCCCAGGATATGAGGAAGGTTTCGCCTCTCAGAGGAGCTTATCAATGGCATTTACCGTAAAACTGGTGATATTCAGGGATTCAGTCGTGGGTAGTGGTAGACTGGCGTGGGTGGTGGGTGTATTTTATGTACGTGCAGGTAAATATAGAGTTTAAGGCTTCAGCGATTGTTTGGGGGGGGGGTTGTCGAGAGAGAT
>UZAN01041951.1:4615-14638 GCA_900618425.1 Echinostoma caproni
ATTAATTCTCTACCGACATCGCTGTGTTATTAACATTATAACATTCACAAAAAAGGGACGTGAGAAATAAATAAATAAATAAATAAATAAATGTTTTTGGCGATTGGAAGAAGCTAGTTGCAGTGAACGAAAATGAGCATTTATTGTTGTTTTTCTTTGTTCTTCTGAAGTGAGGTACACAGACAAAGAGCCAAACATCATCTTTGAGTATTTTGAACAGTTAGTGAGACTTCCACCCCACCAACAATTTCGTCCCTGTCTATAATGTTTGTTTATCTGTTGAAGAATCAGTTTATTCTGACTGCAGTGGCACTGTGACAGAACGGATCAGATTTGGTGACGTTTAGTCCCAAGTACCAATTGTAATTGGTGGATCCGTATGACGCTACATTGGTTCCAGCTGAAGTGAAAATGTTTTAAGTNACTTACAGTTTAGTCAACACTGTAGAAACTGCAAAGACAATCATGCTCACATTGCTGATATGGATTACTCGGGTAATCAAACAGAGTTATTCCGAATACTCAAAATCATCAGTGGATTACGATCACGAGAGTTCGGGGCAATCTGACTGAGCCACCGCTTTTAAGGGCATAAAAATAATTTTTAACAGCCTTCATGTTGTGATCTCCATTTGTTACTAACTTGATTATGCAACAAGCACATTGACAACATTTCACTGCGTTATGGATTGCTCATCAGTGGGAACTGACATTTCAACCCTTCTCCCACCTCCTATGCTCGGTTCTTTCTTCACTCCCGTACCGCGATTCATTCTGATCCATGATAATTCATTGATCCCTAACCCTTTTTCTCGAAGTCAGTGATTTTATTCAGTCATTTGCTGTGTTGTCTTCCAAACAGAACCGTATCCCCCCGAACATTCAACTGTGCTTTTCAGAGACAAAAATCTGACTGTAGGGTGATGCTCCTCAACAGGTTATTCTCTTGTTGACCCGCGAGTCGAGAACGAGCGGGAAAGGATGGGCATCGAAGTCGTATTTTTGTGATGAGGTTTCATTTGCTTGCGAATTATGCTTATCGCACTATTTCAATGCTAATCAGGGTTATGTCTACTGTAATAGAATCAAGCGTTTCCTATTTGCCACATCCTGTCTGGTTATTTTAACGCTCCGTAAGAACGCTAGAGTACAACTACGGGAGCTAAAGTAACCACCTCTTTGAAGCAAACAGTCTTAGTAGATTTGGATAACAAAACAGTAACTACGATACAATGAGCTTACTCTTTGAACTCCAAAACCAACTTTTCATCGAATGCCATCAGTGTTTTTATCCTACCAAGTTTTGCGTGACTGAAGCACCTGGTGTAAATAAGAGCATCCGTTGTTCGATAAACGTTGCCCATTGTTTAGACGGTGAATGCTTGGATAAACTCATTCAGTGTTTCACAGGCAACAAGCACTGTTGGTAATATTATCTGATCCAGACTGATCCAGACATTCACCATCTGGATTGCATGAACCGTGAGTGTCGACCGGCTCGGGTGTAAGCCGGGTCAACTTCTAACCCGAAGGTTGACGGTTTCAGTCTTGACAGGGACACAGAAAGTATGCCCTGTTGAACAGTCCTAAACAAGACAGCTGTCCGGTGCTCTTGGTCGGTCTATCGCACTTGAATTGTTTACTCTGTTGCTTTATCATGACCACTGTACAGATTTACTTAACGTTTTGAATCCTTTTCTAGTTGCCTGTGCAATTATATATTTTATTGGTTATCGCATTAGAGTTTTATGGCGCCACTGTATCTAACTACCTTGGAGTGCTGTTACCATTATGAATGCTAAGCTTTCAGGCAGGGAGGTAATGTAAATTGATGAAAAATGCAAAGGAACCAGTGTACGAATCCTTTTCTTCTGGAATGAAATTAGTCTTTTACTCTCGAAAGAAAACATTAAGTCACACCGGGAAAGCATCGTACAGCAAATAAAAATCGTTGATAACGCAAGTCGATCGACTAAATGAAACGGCCGAACGTGGGATCTCACCCGGAGAATAGAAACACACGAGGACTGAGAAAAGCGTTTCCGAATGCGCGGAGTACACAAGTACGAGGTTAGGACGACCAGACAGGGTAAACGTGAACTGAAGTCTCTTGCGAAAGTTAATCCGTGATTGCAACTCAGAGAACCAAATATCAATAGCCAAGCACAGCTCATAAGTCGCTATACTCGGACTGTATGGATGGGACTCTTTCGTTGTCTCTGAAGCGCGAGGCTTTTCTGTCACTACAAATGTGGTTTAAAACAATAGCCGAGTGTTGCTCGTTTGTGAGCTGTCTTTGGTGATGACTCGCCATCAAGAAGCACTGTATTTGAATAGTTTGTGGAATTCAATTCGTGGTAGGCGGTCGCTGGATAATCAGACACGATATGATCGACCTGTGGGGGGCACCACAGCGGGCAACATTGCTGCTGTACAAGAGATCGTGGAGGATGGTTAGCGGATGATGTTAGCAAAGCTGGAGAAAGCCATCGGGATCTCATCGGGATCAATCACAACTATCCCACAGGAGAAGCTCGGCCTCAGAAAGGTTTGTGCATACAGACTGGTACCCCATCAACTCAATGAGGAACAAAAAGCAGTTCGGGTGAATTAGCGCCGCACTATGCTTGCCAGTTTTGACAGTGGACTTCTCAATGCAGTTTGATGAGACTTGGATGTACAGTTTTGACCCAGTCGGCTCATTGGACACTGATTAATGAGGAGCCACTCCAAGAAATTCCGGTGTGAGCCCAGTGTGGCAAAGCAGATGGTGAGTGCGTCCCTGGATAAAATCAATCCTGTGGCTTCTACAGCAAAGTACATTTACCGGAGACAGGCATGCCAATGTATGCCGAGAGTACTGGAAGCTGTTGCCAGGCGTCGTCCAAGCGCTGGGGCACGAGGGCTCTTGCTGCACTATGACAACGCACCTGCACACAGGTAGTCGGTGAGTTTCTGTTTAGATAACACATCCAGGACGTTTATCACCCTCCAAAGGTTGAGACCTGGTTCCATGTGTCTTTTTGTGTTCCCAAATGCCAAACGCATGATTTGTGCAGTTCGATACCAAACATTAACAGCTGCAGTGGAGGCCTTCGTTGAACTGGTCGAAGGGTTACCCTTTTTGGCATGATTGAGGTGTTTTACCTAATGGTTTGAGCGCATGGAACTGTGCATAAGCCCTGAGGGAGATTAATTCTAGAAAATGCAGTGCTTATTTTTTGTGTACCCGGCAACGTTTTGCTCAGCCCTCGTCTTACCTGATTAACAACGGATCCTCCGATCGGACATTCTTGTTTACAAGCTTGCCAAACGAATCCCCGAGAGTGACGCTAGTTATACCATTCTTTTCGGGCACTTAGTTCAAGGGTTTCGTTTTCGCATGTTCTATACGTTTGGTTTTACAAATAAATTTTTTTGCCGGAAGAGAGAGCTAGGAGAAGTGAATGATCATTTGTCCATACCCATGAATTAGCAGATGACAAACACGATTCAGTGATATGCCAGTCAAACTACCGGAGTACGGTCAGACTTGATTGCCGTTTCAATCGAATAAAACGGCTACGAACTCTCCTTAGGCGTTACTTTGCCGGGTAAAATCCATATACAACATCGCTATGGTCCTTCCTTCGACCCTCAAAAAATGAGCCTGGGGAGTTGCGGTGATCCAGGTCTCTGAGATCAGGCTAGCCAAATAGCTACGCGTTACGATTTCACCATAATGTGCCGGAGGACCAACGATTAAAGGAATCAAAAACGAGACGATTCCAACAGATATCCTGTGAGGAGAAGATCACAAATGATGATTATTTACTGATATTTTTTCTACATATTATATGTCCCCCCCCCGCCTCGATTTCTATGAGTTAACTAACCGCGACTGCTTTTCTTTCCTCCCGGTGTTGGTAGATAATGATGGGTGATTTCTAGTGTGATTCCATGTTTCAACTATAACTGTAGTTTCGATTTCTGACCGGTATGCATTTGGAGTGCTAAAAAAACAGCATAACAACTTTTCACCCATTACTTATATCCATGGACNAAAAAAATGAAAATTATCCCATATATTGTCCTGTTTTCCGTAATAACCGTTAAAAAGAATGACGTTTCTCTCCGCATCGAACAGGATAAGGAGAAACGACGAAAAAGAGATCAATTACCTGCTCAGAACCGTAGTTTTATTAATATATTGTTGGTGGTGTAGCACACTGGAATCCCACGGTACATCAAGGAAGCCTGAAAATGGAGGCAATGTTTGAGAGAATTACATACACTTGCATTTTCATGAGTTTTCTGTTGCATACAACCAGAAAATTACAACAAAAGAAAATCAGGAACTTAATTATAATGAAACATCTCGTTTATGAATTATCGTCACTGCAGAAACCTATTCAGGGTTTATTTCTCATCAGTTTATGAGTTACATTCATGATTTTTCCAGTCAATTGTGCAGCCCATCCCTCATGTATGCAGATGATATCAAAAGCTGGCGTAGAATCGAGGCTTCAAAGATCGGAGTACTCAACAAGGAAATCTGAACACCTTGGCTCAGTGGGCGAACGCCTCAATCCTTTCCGTCAAAACTGGCACCTGGGCACCTGGGGCGTGATTATTCGAAGTTGGTTTGCAGCTTCCAAATAACCACATCACACAGAACATCGTGCAAAAGAGACGTCATCACTGAGGACCCGAGAAAACACCGATAGAATCTGCGCCAACGCGTGGACCATTCTGGGACCCATTCGGAAATCTTTTAATCGGCTTATGATGGCCGCTTTTAGACTGTTGCACGCTTCCCAAGTCAGACCAAGACTTGAGTGTGGTGGCGCTGCGACATATCCTTGCACGGCCAGTGCACTGGCTAATTTAGAGGGTGTACAACGTGTTGCCACTAGACTCGTTGTTAGACTACGTGGGACCAGCAATGAAGGTCGTCTACAAGGTCGTCTATTCCCAGTTGCGTATCGGGGCATCGGGAGAGATCTGATCTGCTTGAGGAAGAACATAATGGGTGATATGGGCCTGGAGTTGCAGCAGTATTTTCCACTACGAACAGAGGAACGCGCGCGGAGGCACTCTTTCATGTTGCGTAAACTTCATTCGGTTAGTCTTCGGTTCCTCTACCGACTCTTGCGGAGATCAACAACGCGCTGGAATTCCCCTCTAGCGACTGCGGTGGAGGAGACGACCAACGCTGCTTTCAAGCGGCCTGTAAATATGCACCTCAAGGGGCCATGGTGGGATGACTACATATGGTCATACCTTCGAAACAGTAGTGACGGGGCCCACACGGGTATCCTGCTCTCTGCCCTCTAGACTGAAAAATGAAAATGAAAGTTAACCCCACATTTCTTTTTATTATTCTAAATGCAACTAGGGTCAACCGGATTGGTATGTTGACACTTTATTTGCTTCAGAGATAAATATCATGATTGTGTCCTCTCGGATTCCATTTTTTGTCATCCAGAAGCTGTAACTTGCATTTATTTCCTATAACATTTACGATTACAGATTTCAAATTGATAATAGGAAATAAAAAAAGACAATTGAGTATTGGGGGAGTCCTGTTTTCATTTTGGCTCTACAATATTAGAAAACGAGACAAACGTGGAAAGCGAACGGGGTAGTTTGTTTAGTGTTGAACGTCGGACTTAATTGCCAAGTTATGTCATGCACTTTGAACGTTACTTCGGATTTTACTGTACAGATAAATTTTTGTGTTAGGAAATCTGGGGCTGAAACAAGCGTTCCTTACCAAAACAATAGGTATAAATGAGTTTCAATGTTATCCACTGCTTTCACTGGTGCATGACAAAGACAGGGGAACTTCGGTTGCTATCAGGGAAACCCCTAACCTCCTCCTGAGAATACTCACGTTTGTGAATCCGAAGTGGATTGGGACCAGTTACCATTGTGTGAATCTGCCGACGTTTTCTCGATGATAACGGATGTGAGGGTAACGGACAAAGCGTATGATCACTTGATTTCTGCATTCCCTTCAGCGCCGCTCACGTAACCCTCATTGTGGACCATTGTCTGTCGACTGTGATCGCACTCCCATAAATACCGCGTGTTTCTCCCCTACGCAACGCACGTTTGTCTGGCGCTGCCAATAAAGGCTCGTACGGTTTGCAACTGTTTTTTACTTGGGATCGTTGGGACCAGGCTCGGTGGTATCTTTCACGAGACACAACACCATCCAGACAAAGTTTGATGAAATTACTAGAAAATCTCTATTTCTGTTTATGGTGTGAGGCCCCAACTTTGAATGTCTTTGCTGTCGCCGTTTGTTGGATAGTAAAACATCTTCAGCCTCATTCGAAGACAAACCAATTGCTCGCAATTGTCAAGCTGTATTTACATTCCCCCCAGCCCGAACTGAGCGAGCGGAAGTCATACCCGTCTACCAAATTTAAAGAATCACTGTTGACGTACTTATTGATAGTTCAGCTCACTCTCTCCCTCGAATGAGATTACTGTCCCACGAATACCTCGGCTTGTCACTTTCCATGAATGGACACGAATAAAATGTAAGATTCAACTGGACCGAAGGAAGTGAAGTGCACAATCTTTCGATTCTGCAAACTGTGACCCAGCTACGTGGAACATCCCATGGATGTTCAATAACTTAAACTCAGACAATCATTAAAAAGATGGTTACACAACAATCAAGTACACCTGTTATTTGGCACCTTCTTGTGGTCCGAAACACTGAATAATTGTGCTGAATAACTGGATTAGTAATGGTGTAGTGATCTACCGTGCAAAAGCTAAAAGCACCACCAGTGACATTTGAATGATATACCCACCTTAATGATTGTTTAGATTCATCAAACACTGTAGTTAGTGACGAACTGAAATTAGAAACTTGTTATTTGTCGAAAAAGTGTCAGATTTGACTAACAAAGTAAATCTTCTCTGGATTATCACTGCTAAGGTAACGCTATCAATGACTTCGGGCCTGTTTTTCATGTATTTATTTGTTACGTTCCCAGATCGCCCAGAGTGAGAGGAAGAAGAAAGACCGTCTGACCGTTGGATTCGTGTATGAATGGTGACAAGAGAAACAAGGTCAAGGTCCGTGACACTGTCTATTCACCTGTTGACTATTGGTACACCTAACATCTCCCCCCCCCCCCCGTATCCTTCAAGCTTCGTATGTTGGGTTGCTCTGGAGTGGTTGTGTGAAATATCTAATACGATGAAGATTTCTATCAGATAGTTTCGTTTCGTAACCACAGCCAACACTTATGGGTGTATGCGTTGTGGTCGTGCGGCGTGTTGTGAAACATCATCTAACCACTGACTGGAGTGGTCATCAGGCGTGGTTACATCTGGATTTTATAGATTGTACTTTCTTCGAAGCCGATCTGGTCCCCACTCGCAGTTCACACACAACATATCCTCGTTTTCCCGTTGCAGTTCCTGAAGTCCACGTTTGACGATGTATTATGAAGGCTTCTGCATACACTTGTAGCCAAAGGTGAATCCACGTTTAAGTTTGGCTGTTTTAGCTTCTATTGGTGCCATAAAACTATCGTTTACAAGTACTGGTACGGAGCACCATTTCGTATTTTGTCTTTATTTTCCTCTTAAACAGGTACATAGTGAATGGCTCGACGCTTGGAACGGTTTGGTTTGGCGTCATCGTGTAGTAGTTGTTGGGGAAAACTGTGCCATGTTCCTCTGGCAACTAAGTGGGCAATGAAATGAGGCACAATTACCTTGTCTTGGGGAAACGTGCTTCGTTAACAGTGATGTCCCAAGTCCCAATTTTTCAATCCACTCTATACCTACTTGATTGCGCGAGCAGTCATTAGTTAAATAAACCGGTAAGAAAAAAATTAGTGCCACAAAAATCGCATACACTATTCACTATTCTATCGATAACCATTTGTTTGCCCGAAGCTAAATGGTTTGGTTGTTGGACCGTCGGACAGCCTAGAGCTTCCCAATATCATAAACGGTGCCTGGTACTTGTGAAAAACCGAATGGGATAATCCAAACATTCACCATCCAAACTTCCCATGAATGTTCTGTCAAAACAGTTGTCTGAAGCAGAAGCAAACCGAAAAATCCATGCGAAACTATTACCGTGAAAAGATTATCACCGAGAGGACAATTCTGTAGTGGCGGAGTGAACAGTAACAAGTACCGAATGTTGCGTACCAAGTACCGAATGACTCATTGAAACTTTATGTTGTGGTGCATTAGGTCAGACCGATCTCTGCTGGTCATGATAACAATCTATTTGTTTTCATTTATGTCCTTTTTCACCGCACACATGACAAATTCGGGTGGCATGTGGACAGTATTTCACAAAATGCCAATGCATCGCGCACCAAACCACAGGACAAGAGAGGTAACCATAAGATCACACAAGGTCAAAGTTCATGACACTGACCATTGGTACACCTAGCATTAGTATTATTATTATTATTATCATTATTAGGGTTATTTATTTATTTTTTGCAACGGTAAATGTTGGACCGCGCGAAATGTGTAGTTCGTTCCAAGTTTCATTGAACCATTTCTGTCGGGTTTCAACTGTGAATGTACATCAAACTAGCATTTGCTCACGTTAACCGGGTTCACTGTCTGGTGGAATTTTGCGAGTAACTGTGGTGGTGATTGAATGGCTAGAATCGATCAATCTATACGTAACCAACGGGATGTTTCTACCAGCCAATCGCTATTACTCATATCTTTTTAAACCCTTTGGCGGCAGATATCTTGTCTATTGGTAAACCTTATACATCGTAATGTTTATTTATAATAAATGAATAGTTATGTTCAATACGGATGTAGGAATACAGAAAAATTAGTTGGTCAACATACAAAGCATATGGATTTGTTCACAAAAATGTGGATAATTTTGGTCCGGTAGCGACATGCTGACGGTTCCTTCTCTGCTAAAGAAACCTCATCCCGAACATATGATTTTCTCATAGTACTGTCTTGTCAGGTGATAGTTAGGCCCAGATCCTGGAACTACTCAACACTGCTGATTACATACTAAGCTGCACAACTAACGGTAACCATATCAGCCTTATCTATGCTAGCGTGCTCTTGAGTATGCGCTTTCCCTGTGGCACCGAAAAACTATCATACTAAGGAAATGGGAACAAGCTAAAATTGAGTACACATTCTGAGTGCTTCCACTCCCCCATTCACCCCCATCCCCATCCCTCAGAACCGTCTGTATTAGCCTCCCTTTGTTGCCCCTAGTCCTTCTAGGCACGCCCATGTGTTGTCCTGGTTGTTGTTGTTGTTGTTGTTGTTGTTGACATATCGAATTGGAATAAAAGCCAGTTATCGTATTCTCCGGCTCGTCAATCTTCGTTCAATTCACGAAGTCACAAACACACATGCATGCACATATTCCCCCTTTTATATCATCGGTCTTCCGTTACGAGTCGCCACTAGTCGCTCCGTAGACCAAACGTGGTCAATTAGAGCAGCTGGGCCATTTCGTCCTCATGATTGATGTTACCTTCCGATAAACTCCTCTTTTATCTTGCAGGCTGTCAGTCGGATGAACTAATCGATCGACTTGGTGATTTGCATACCGGTGATGGAGAGCAAACGCGACGAATCTGTATGTTGGTGCGATTTCCTGGTTAAACAGAGAGCGGAAAGAGTGAAATGTGTGAAGATGTCAATGTTTTAGGAAAAATAAAAAGGCATTGGGGAATTCCAGAACACTCTGCATGCAACTATTAGAGCCAGGATTCAACGCTCGGCGAGGTCCTGTGGGAACACACTACTAATAAAATTGATAAATTGTTAATTTGTACTCCGTTATATCCCGGTGAAGTATCATTTGGATCAATGATCAGCACACTGATTCATAGAGATTCTTGCACATGCGATACAAGTTCTGGCCCTATCACATTTTGGACATTTTTTACACAGGGTGATGAACAGCAGACCATACGATCACGAAGATCTGCTGTTCAGTGATGGAAAGAGGCAACATAAGCCCCGGGACTGGGAGTGGCGAACCACATGAGGCCTCGTTAG